>CM065384.1:18860000-19130000 GCA_033060915.1 Euryodendron excelsum | reverse complement strand
CAAGGGCACTTTGGTCATTTTGCCTTTATTAGGCCCAGCGGGACCGTGGAGTGATTGATTCATTGGATTGAATTTGAAAATTGATTTGGGCTTGAATATGTATGCATTGGTTTGAATATGAGTCCGGACGGACCAGAGATTGCCGAGCGGGCAAAAATGGGGTGCTTATAATTACGAGTGGGTGTAACAGATTGGTATCATAGCTGAGGTTTAAGGCCAAGATTTAAGATTGAGGCTATGTTATTGAGTTGGTGTCTAAAGTTGCAATGGACTTTAGGATGTTGTTGTGTCAGTTGAAGTTGATAGAAGTATGTGGGTCATATACATTGTGTGCTAACCCTAAATGAATGCAGAAAAAATGGCATAAAGAGATCCACTAAGGGGAGTGGAAGAAGAAGTGTCATCAGCTCCAGCTAGGAGGTAAGGACACCAAGAATTGGATGTTAAAAATCCACCAGATGCAGTTGACAAAGTGGCTAATGTGTTGGCTCAATATATAGAGTACCAGTTAACGAGGCCTACGCCGGGTGATAGTACTTTGCACGAACAATTCATGAAACTCAATCCACCGAAGTTTATTAGGCCAACAGATCCATTGGTAGGGGAGGAGTGGTTAAAAAAGTTAGAAGCAATTTTTGAGGTTATGATTGTAACTAATAAATAGAAATTGTAATTGGCTACATTTATGCTAATAGGGGAAGCCCGAAATTTGTGGGAAGCTGCCAGACGAATGTTAGATTCTCAGGTAAGCAAAGTACCTATCACTTGTTTGAGGAAGCATTCAATAAACAATACTTTCCTTTCATCTATAGATATCTAAACGGACATGAGTTTATCTCTCTGAGGTAAGGAAACATGCCAATGTTTTAGTATAAAGAGCAGTTCACAGTGTTGTCTTGGTTTGTAACTGATTTGCTACGTACTGAGGAAGCTAAGTGCAAGATATTTCAGTAGGGATTGGAATTGAGTACTCGATCTTAAGTTTCAGCTCTTAAGATAACAAGGTATGTAGATATGGTAAATAAAGCAAAAATAGTGGAACAGAATGTAAAAGAGTTAACTGGAAGAAGAGAGCAATTCAAAAAAAGAAAATTTGATGTAAGGGTTGGTACTTCAAAGCAAAAGCCATCAGAATCTGTAATGTCTAGTGGACAGGGTCGAGCACAATCCAATCAAAGATCAGGGAGTTCAAGATTAGGAAGTCCAAGAGGTCGTGGACCTCGGAGACCTCCAATGAGACCTTCCAGTTCTAGATTTCTGATGACAGAAGTGGAGGAGTTATTTGTTACAGATATGGAACAACGGGACATTCTTAGATAACAAACCTTGATATATTGAGCCAATGTTATTTAGAAGTGTGTAGATATATGGGGACATCAAACATTGCATCATAAAGAGGCGTTGCCTATATGAGATATTGTTCATTGATGATAGTGGGTTATCTATTGGTGGTTGATTCAGTGTTTATTTTGACATTCATTCTTTATGAGTTTGATATCTTAGTGAGCATGTTGACAATAGCTCACACCCACATAGGTTGTCTTACAGGTAAAATGAGTTAATGTACAGTCCACTACTGTTGATGTCGAGTTGATAAGCTGTGGAGAGCTCTCCTTGTTGAGTCTAAATTTTGTATATGTTGCACACTGGATGAGAGTTTTTGAGTTTGTTTACATTATGGTCATGTAAATATTTGTGAGTTGGATTAGTAGCCTTCTTGACGTATGTATAGTGTTTGTCGTGCCCCGATTTTTTGCCCTAAGTTTGGGTCTTGACTCGAATGAAACCTGTTGCTCGTTATTGGAACTCACCCTCCTAAGAAGGAGTGTGACGGGGTTTAAACTTGAAACTGATTTGATTAAGGGTTTCTTTGGAAAAGTTTGGAGTCAACCAAACATAGTTAAAGATGTACTAGATCACCTAAAACTAAGTGTAATTCGAAGATCAAATTTAGATTTTTTAAAATGGTTTGAAAATGTCCTCTTGCGAAATGTTCTGGAAAATCGGGTTGTTTGGAAACCTTTGAAAATGTTTTAAGCCCTTTTGAAAAATGACTCTGTTTTGGTTTTTGAAAATAATAATTCTAGGTTCGGAGGTTGATTATGTATAGGGAAGATAACCGAACACTATAACCCTACTCCGCTCTTGCGAAACTTACATGTCTAATCACCCTATGTTCACTCATCTGAATCCCCGGTTCCTAATTGTCCGCCTATGTCCACTTAAGAAGATTTTGAAAAAGGACTTGTCATCACTTTTGGGATGAATGATGCATGATGCAATTTGAAAGAGACTTGGGGTTAAATTTTGATAAGGAACATTTGAGTTGAAAAGAGGGTTATGACCGTTTGGCAGAATCAGGCCAATCATAGTTTGAACTCAAGGTATAATTAAAAATAGGTACATTGGGGCCTTTGAAAAGTTTTAAAGACTCATTGGGGTCTTGTTTTTTTGAAAAAGTGAACTTGAGAGTTTTTTACTCAAAATTTAGAAATAACGTAAGAGAGTTTTGATTTAAAATTAGATGTTAGAGTATTTTTGGAATAGAACTTGAAGGCTTTTGGAAGTACTTTTAAAATAGGACTTTAGAGAGTGGGATTTGGACTTGTAAAAGCTTTTGTGAACTTATCTTAGAAGGGTTTTTTGGAAATAGTTTTTATGTACCTTATGAAAGGTATGTTGATATTTCATTGCCTTTGAGAGGTTAGCTATGTGGGAATTAAACTCCTTCAAGGCTATGAGTTTTAGAAAAACATTTTTAGGAAAAAGGGCTAGGAACTTCCCTTATTTGAATATTTCACTTGATCTTGGACAACCCTAACCATAGAAGGCCTAGGGTTGTTTCAAGAATATGATGTTTGAAAATAGTTTTTGGAAATAGGTTTTGTAAAACATTTAGGGTTTAAAACCCTAACGTGAACCTTATAAGTTGCGTCAATGTATCACTTTTCTTTTGGAAACCCTAACCAAGAAACGGGTTAGGATTGTCATAGGCTTATGAGTTTTTTAAATCATTCTAGAAATAGTTTTTGAAAAATGATAAATGTCTAGCCATTTTGGATTGAGATAAGTTTTGAAAGAGCTTTTTAAAATAGTTTTGGGTTGGAGTTGGAATTTAAAAAAGGGTCTTAGAGTTACAATCTTGAAGCCTCCTAATCTGAATTAGGCAAACTAGAATTAAGGTAACCTAGGGTTAGATTGATCTAAGGTTACACGACCTAGAGTTGGAAGCGACTTGAGATACAAGTAACCTAGGGTTTAGGAAGGTTGCCTTAAAGTAGAAAAAAATTTGATTTACTGCAATATGAAAAGGTATGATTTTTAGTTGAAAAAGAAAAGTTTTACTTTTGGAAAGTTTTGAAAAAAGAAAAGTTTTATTTTAGGAAAGTTTTGAAAAATGAAAGTTTCACTTTAGGAAACTTTTGAAAAAAGAAAGAGGAAAGTTTCATTTTGTTCCAAAAAATAGAGGATTAGATTTTGTTTCCAAAAATAGAAGATTAGATTTTGTTTTCAAAAATAGAAGATTAGATTTGTTTTAAAAAATAGAAGATTGGATTTGTTTCAAAAAATAGAACATTTGATTTGGTTTCCAAAATGAAAAGATTTGATTTGAAATTCTTATGATTTCATATAAAATATTATGTGATTTTATGTGGCATTTTTTGAAAACAACTCAAAAAAGTTATGCTATTTTGAAAACATAATGTAACAAGAGCTTTGAAAGCCATTTTGATGCAATTGATGCAAAATAAGATTTAGGGGACATGACGGGACATCCTAAGACATGGATTCCTAGGGCATCAAGAAAACAACTCTTGGACTAATTTTGGAAAAACATTCGAACATGGAATTTAAAGGGGTTTAAAAACTAAATTTTGAAAAAGGTGTTATAGGGTTTAAAACCCCAATGTGACTTTTGAAGATCTCTTTAAATATGCCACTTTTCTAAAGCAACTCTAACATGAAAAGGCTAGAATTACTTTAGAGTTGTAATTTTGGAAAACAACTTAGGGCTTGAAACCCTAATGTGGACCTTGGTGACCACTTTTAATATGTCACTTTCTTAAGGAAACCCTTACCACAAGGAGTTTAGAATCACCCTAGGGTTGTGAGTTTGAAAATAAGAACAATGCATGAACATAACAAATATAATGCATAGGGGTTTTGAACATACAAGGTTGAAGGCTTCACTACATTGCAAGGGGACTTAAGACCATACCATGACTGGTTAGGCTAAAGGAAGATCCCCGACACGGTGGTCTCCCCAAAGCTTCCTCTAGGCATGGACCTAAGGTACTCTTGTTTCAAGCATGCAAGAAGAGGAGGGTTGAAGATGGAGATTAAAAGGGAGAATAGTACAAGTGAACTAGGAGGGAGAAGAGAAAGAGTGGGAGAGTATGAAAGTAAAATAGAAACCCTACCTTGTCTTCTTGTTAGCTTGAATGCTTCAATGGAGGACTTGCTTAAACCTTGCAATGGCCTTCAAGAGCTTCCAAAGGCTGGACTTGATCTTCAATGGACTAAGGACGCTAAGATTTTAGTGTTTAGGGCTAGAAAGGGCTAGAGTTTTTTTAGAGAACTAGGGTTTTGAAGAATTACAGGGGCTACAGAGAGTTTGACAGAACTTTTTTGTGCTTTTTCGAACTTAGAATACGCTTTTTTTTGGGGGGGGGGGGGGGGGGGCAGGTGCATTGTATTTATAGGCAAAAAATCAGAAGAGGTGGCGCCACTTTTAGTGATTCCAGCCAAAATTTGGCCAGGTGCCACTAAGATTAACACCAGGTTAAAATTGGCTAGGAGCACCTTCTAGTGGCTCCCAGCCATTTTTTGGCGAGGCTCCATTACAAGTGGCTCCGGTTTGATTCGGAAAGCTGCCAGGCTACAGGGTCTAGTTGGAAAAGAGATGGGGGCACTCAAGAGTGGCCTAGGGGTTGCAGGTTTGATACTTAAAGCTAGAGTGCTTGAAAAGGGTGACTGGCCCGCTAGGGGAAAAATGGTTATTTTGATCAAAGTCACCAGAATGGTCCCTAAATGGGCCAGGATGTACTCGGAAATTGGGAACATGATTAAGAGTGTCCTAGGAGATTACTAGTTTGATACCCAGGGTCGGCGTAGTTGAAAGGGATGACTGGCCACTAGGGTTAAAATGATTATTTTGACTAAAAAACATCAGAACGGCTCTAGAATTGACTGGAAAGGGATTTGGAGGTCGGGGATACTCATGGGAGTGCCCCGGAGGTTTACCAGTTTGGTACCCAAAGCCAATGTGGTTGACAAGGGCGATCAAGGTGCTTAGGAGTAAAATGGTCATTTTAACTAGGAACTATCGGAATTGGTTCGAATGGCATTCTGAGCGTGTCAGATTGTCTAGGAAAATCTTGAAAGGGGTGGACTTATCACTCTAGGTACCTTCTTGAACAGTGTGCCAAATTGAATTAGACTGCGTGATGCCTTAAGAGCATTTTGGTCATTCGGCTTCGATCAGGCCCAATGGGCCCGAGAAGCAGTTGATTGGCTAGACTGGAGTTTGAAAGGCTGGCTTGGACATGAATGTGTCTGTGGTGTTTGAAAGTAAGTTTGCTTTGACTGGAGATTGCCAAGCAGGCAAAAATGAGGTGCTTATAGTGATTATGGGTTGATTTTATATATAATGATGTTTTTTTAATCCTATATAAGATTTTTATCTTTGGAATTGTTTGTGAAATATCGTTCACAGGTAGGAGACTTGTGTGATCACACTCACCTCAAAAAGATGTTAATGACACTTGATTAGGAATGGACGTACACATGGCCTCCTAAAGGAAGGTTAGGTGTTCAACTCTTGCCAAGCGCAAGAGTTCCCCCAAGACCTTGGCTTGGTAATTACCTACATTGTGTGGGATGGTGGGACTACAAATCCTAAAATTAATCAAGGTTTGCGCAAGCTGGCCTAGACACTTGGTTAGCCAAAAAAAAAAAAAAATTGATTAGACATTGGTAACCATTGAGCAAGATAAATAAATTGTAAAAAAGCCATCAAGTCCACCACCCATAAAAAAAGAATTTTAACATTTTTATATTTATTTTTAGAACAACTCTGCCTTCCTTCCCCTCTCTCCACCACCCATTATCTCCCCCCCACCGCTGCCTGCCACCATCCACCGTCACCATTATTGTTGACCCACAGTCATTATCGTTGCCAACCACCTCCCACCACCACTGCCAACCACCCTTACCTACCCGCACTATTGCTGTCTGGACTGTCACAGTTGCTGCCCACTGCTACCCAACACTTGCTGCAACAGCATAACACGCCCGCCACCCACCACACCACCCGTCATCGTCGTTTGCCATAGCACACTGCCGTTGCCATGAACTACCCCACTACCACTGCTACTAACCGTCACTCATCGCCAAGGCTGCCTACAATGCCCTCCATCTCGACCCTTGCTGTCATCACTGATTGTACATAAAATGTAAATGAGTTAAATTTGAGTTTATATGTTTAGATTGATTTGTTAGTGATCGATTTATAATCAACTCGCTTGTTATTTGGACTAGGTTGAATTGAATCCATTTAACCGAAACCCATTTAAGCTTGTCCAAATCCACCCATTTGCCACACCTATTTCCAATCTCCTAAGACCATAGGTCCTACATGTTTAAACAAATACTCAAATCAAAATGAGCGATAGGAGAGAAATTACTCAATAATCATAAAACTCCACGTAGCCTTGCTCCTCTTATCACATTAGTAGTGGGTCTCATAACTAGATGGGGGCTTCAATCCCAATATTAGGGAAAAGCCTCACATTTCATGTTAGAGGAGTAGCAAAGCCATGTGATGCTCGTGAAGAAGGCAGATAAGTGTACTTATGTAGGCATACCTTTACGTGGTTGGAGGTGGTAGTTTTTTCTTCATAGTTTTGGCCCATCGGCCAAACGAAAACCCTAAGTCGTGCCCGTGACCAAGTTTAGTTTACATTTTTAGCTAAACTGGGGCCATTGTTATAAAAGAAAAAATTATTTGATGCTCCTAGAGCGCCACAGTAGACTTGCTCCTGTCACATGAGGATTCACAAGAGTGTACCATGTGAGAAGAGGAGCAAGTCTACACTCCAAGAGCGCTGAATAGTTTCTCATTGATATAATGTGGTTGTGCTACATTTTATACTTATGTGACAAGTACATGGCAAATGACAAACAATATCAGACCTGAATAGTTAAAGAATATAATTGTAGGAAAATAGGAACATGTAACACTAACCCATTGGTTTAGTAGAAGACACACATTAAAAACACTTCCAATCTCAGCCCCAACCATAACACAAACAAACCAACCAAAGACCAAACCACATTCTCAAGACACACCCCTTAAAACAAGTAGCGTGAACATGTAACAAACCCGAAACCAAATGACCACTAGTATACACTCCCATTATTAAACTAATGCATGCTGCACTATTACTACATTTGGCTCAGCGCTTTCGGTTCATTAGCTCCTTTTGTGCATTAAATTAAACAGTTGCCACAGGCACGCCCAAATCCAGCGGGTGTGCAAATGCTCGGGTACTAGAGTTCACCCTTGACATGGGCTGCTCCACTGCTCCAAGGGGGGCCTTCTGTTAGAAGAGGACCATGATATAACAATGAATGCCAGCAAGTGGCAGTGGAGCCATGTATGGTAGGATTTTGTTTCCTGCAAGTAAGCATCCCAATTGAACAGAGTTTTAAAACCTACATTACATAAATAATAATAATAATAATAATAAATTTAAAGAAAAAAGAGAAAAGAAATCTATACTATCAAATACGATTTGCATAAACACAAAACTCATTTGGTTTCAAGCCACAAAATTTAGCACGGTCAAATGTTGTTTGACAATTTCCAATCTGATTATTATAGAGTATCACGTGGAACCAAAAATTCGGATATGTGTCTTGGGCCTCCTGTCACCATCTCCATTCGGGCGATGAAATAATGAATTACCCTTTCCAAAAAAGGTGCAAGAAGTAGGCTTATAACAAATGCTAAGACAAGGGTGTTGGACAATGGAATCATAAGCCACATTGTGTGAGGATCTTAGTGCATAAATTTTGCACTATTCAACAAATCAAAGCATCTATGCAAATATTTGAATTTTGTCTGGCATCTAGAAACCAAATATCTATTGGCACAAGCTTAACAATGAAGCAGAAATATCTTCAAGTGATGTAACGCATCTCTATTTTTCTTTACTCTTGAAGATCTTCAAAATCCACTAGTTTTGAAGTGAGAAAACTACGTGTCAAACAAGGTGAGGTTGCATCTCTACCATCCTTGTAAGGTGCATTTACTAGCATGAGTAAGTTTGAAAATTAGTGGCTTACTTTAATGGAAAAGTTTGTGCGAGTACAAAAATACCCAACAATATCTCCCTCAGTAGGTGATAAAAGAACAACTATTTACTATTTTGTAGTTAACCTCATACTGGTGGGTCACAACCCCTACCACAACAAAATGCATATAAAATGTTAGAAAGGTGTATATATGGTACATTTTGATCTCATCTTATCAAAATGTATGCTAAATACACCTTTCTATTTGTGCATGCATCGAAGAAGGAAAATATATTACTGTATGTGAATACAAAAGTACTTTTGTTTGGAACGACACAACACACACACACATATATATATATATAGAAAGAGAGATCCACCAAAATTCATATAAGATGGTACCATTTTTTACCTCGAGTAGGATTGTTGCCACCAGGAATGTCAGTGACTATCCTGAGAGTGAAACAAAATGATGTCTTCAGTGGTTGAACGAAAAAAAATAAATAAAAGATACACAAGTAAAGAATTTAGTCAACAAAAGAGAGACTGACCAATGTACCCACTCCCGCATGGAGGGTTCATTGGGACTTGGTGCATCAGGATCCGTCATTACCTAAGAAAGTCCATAAACTCGTCCAAAAAAAAAAACATGCACAGATAGTATAAGAAGCAGAGATGACAATACTCTTGATCCAAAATATCAAAAAATAAACAACTGATAAAAGATAATGCAGAAAATATAAGTAAAACACACACAACCATCGAAGTGAGGGCAAACCAAAGTGTAAAATTCCTGGGGTTATCCAATGATTGTGACTCTGGGAGAATTGATGGTTATTGAAGGCTTGATATTGCATCCATTAGTAACATGCCCATAATATGTGTTCATGGCGATGCTGAGAACAAACATGTCCACAACGTCACCTGTAATCCAGCATAAAGCCAATGGATCAGTTGAAGCAACCATAAGGGCAAAAGTGCAAAAGGATAAGAGGAAGAAGAAGACTACAGAGACAATAGAGATGGTGGTGAAATGGCTCGAGGGGAGAGAGGCTCTTATATAAAAATAAAAGTAAGGAGGCCATGCATGATTGTCAATTGTAAGCAGATCCCCAATATCATTTAACACGTGGAATCCAAAGTAATTTTTTAATTATGACACATGGGAGCAAAAAGCATCCATTATGAAAGAGATATGAGTAAGTAAATGCAATGGTGTGTGACTATGTGTTATATCTGGGGATAGGGCTTTTGCGCTACAAAAGAAAAAGAAAATACATTTAGGCCACCGATAAAGAAGCCATTTATTGCTAAAGATGCATTCTGAAACAATTTATTACCTTTCTTACCATGGAGGTTCTACTATGGGCTATCTAGGCCACCCTGATAGATTTCTATACTATAGGTTGAAATTCCTCTAGATTTCTTCCTTCTTAAATGTAAAGAACCACTTTCGAATGGGCTACTTAATGAAAGTAAGCTAATGAAAATGTGAAACCATTTAGATAAAGGAAATAATCAAAGGTGTCATAACAGCTAGTCAGAAGGCCTCAATGAAATTCATAAAACAAAAGAAAAACAGAAAAGAGAAAAACAAAAACAAGTAGTTTCGTATTTTGAAGTATAAGCCATGAAATCTGAACTATTAACTAGTGTTGAGCTTAGAAATCATGTTAGCATGGTAGATAATTTAATGCAGTAGTATAAAACAAAATGTAATCACACAAAACTCAAAATTTCATAATAATTCAAGTATGATAGACAACTACAATGATATCTGTAAGCATTCCATTTTTGCTTGCTCGGCAATCTCCAGCCCAATTGGGCTCACTTTCATACATCACATACATATTCAAACTCTAACCCAACTTCTAAATTCCAATTTAGTCCATCGGTTGCTTCCTGGGCCCGTAGGGCCCACTTGAAGCTAAATGACCATTCTGCCCCAAGGCATCCGAGCGCCCCGAGAACCACACCAGCTCTGGGTATCAAATCGGTAACCTCCCAGGGATGTTTCTGATAATATCCCTGGCCTTCCATTACCTTTCTAGGTCATTCCGGGTCAGTTCCAGCAAATTTGATACAAAATGACCATTTTGCCCTTGGTGGGTCAGCCGCCTCTTCCAACCACACCGGCTCTATGTATCAAACCGGTAACCTCCTGGGATAGTCTAAGTAATGCTTCCAAACATCGAGTCTTCTTCCGAGACATTCCGAGTCCATCCCGTTAGTTTTCCAGTCCCGTTGACCGTTCTGCCCCTAATAGCCCGGTCAACCCCTCCAACACATCCTGTCATCATTTTTCAAGTCTACCACCCTCGAGACACTGTTTTAGGGGTTCTCGTCCCTTTTCGGCCTTCCGGGCCATCCTTGGCCCTTTTCAAATCATTCTCGAACTTTTCGGAGTCTCTTATAGTGAAGCCAGGCTAAAAATTGCATGGTAGTCACTAGTATAAGTGCCCAAATCTTCTGAAGATATGTTGCTTGCCGACCTTAAAACTTTCCTAAGTTGCTGGCGCCACTAGTAGTGGCACCAATGTAAACTTTTGCCTGGCGCCAGGTCAATCCTTTTTTTATAAATATAAAGCCTCTTTCAACATGAAAAGGGTCCACAAACTCAGTCCAAAAACCCTATTCTTCGATTCACAAAGTTGGTAGCCTCTCCAAGCCTTAGTCTTCTTTAGGTTCTCCAAACTCTAGCCTTCATACACAAACCCTAGTTCCTATACACTTCCATACACTCACATATACTCCTATACACTCCTACATTAGCCTCCAAAGCCTCCATTGAAGACTTGAAGTGCTGCAACTCGAAGCTCCCGAAGATCAAGACAAGCCCATGAAGACTAACGCAAAACGAAGCGAGGACCGAAGCAAAGCAAGCAAAATAACGCGAATAAAACAAGACACAAGGTAGGCTTCCTATTTACGTTTACGCAATCCCCCCCTCTCTCTTCTCTCTCTGAACCCACTTGAGTTTTCTTTTATTTTAATCCCCCATCTTTCTCCCCCCTTTCTTGCATGCTTGAAACAAGGGACTTCTTGGTCCATGTATAGTATTAGACTATTAAAGGTCACCGTGTCGAGGACTTTCTTTTAGTCTAACCAAAGACCATGTGGGTTCAGCCTCCTTGATTATGTGGTGAAGCCTTAACCTTGTATGTTCACGACCCCAACTTGTATTGTGCATATTATAATCTTGCATGCCTCTAAAATCCGTTTTCACACTTGTTTTCAAAAGTTGCATTAAAATCGTTTTCAAAGTTTGTGTTGAATTTTTTTCTTCAAAACTTGTTTTCAAAATCACAATCCTAAGGTGATTCTAGCCTTTCTATGGCTAAGGTTACTTTAGAAAAGTGTTACATTTAAAGTGGCCAATATGGTCTGTATTTTAAAATCTTATTGTTTTCAAAACCACTATTCTAAAGTGGTTCTAACCTTTTTATGAACGTTCCAAAAACTCTCTTTTCAAATCAATCCTTCTGAAAATCTCTTTTCCAACATACTTTCTAAAAACTCTCTCCAATCTCTTTTCCAAAATTGTTCTTAGAAACAAATTTTCCAAAACTCTTTTCCAAAGAAAGCTCTCTTTAATATTCACTTTCTAGGAACATTCCCTAAAACTCTTCCCAAGAAACTCTTTCCTAAAACTCCTTCCCAAAAAATTCTTTCCAAAATCCCTTTCCAAAAACTTTCTTCAAAATTCACTTTCCAAAAACTCGTTCATAAGATTTCCTTCTAAGAACTCGCTTTTCAAAAATCTCTTTTCTTAGAGTCCAAGTTAAACTCTAGAGCCAACGATTAGAAAACCCTAATTTCTTTTCTCAAAACATGATTTCTACTCTTGCCTCAAAACCTAGGTTTCTAAAATCTCGTTATTTATATCTCAATCCTAGGTTTCCAAAACCTATTTTCTACATCAAAACTATAGTCTCCCAAATCTAGGGTTTCCAAAACTTCATTTTTCAAATCCAAACCAAATCCAATCTTCCCCTTTAGGAAACTAGATACAATCCTCTATTTTTTGAAACAAAATCAAAACACCTCTTTTAGAAACAAAATCTGATCCCTTGTTTTAGGAAATAGGAATATCAATCCTTCCAAATTCAAATCTTTTCTATTTCAAATCCTTCTTAATCTCATACTTCCTAAACCTTAAGTCTCTAAAACCTAAAACTTTCAAATCTTTCCTTAAACTTTAAGTTTCTTAATCTTCATAATTCCAACCTTTCTTAATTCCATACCTTTTCAAATTTCAACTTTCCAAATCTAAATTTTTAAGTCTTTCCTAAACTCAAACCTTTCTTTATCTCAAGTATTTCTTAAACTTAAACTTTGAATCTTTCTAAAATTTTAAATTTTCCTAAAATGAAACTTTCCTAATTCGAACATTTCCTAAATCCAATCTTTCCCTAATCTTCCAAGTCCAACATTCGAGTCAAATCTTTTTAAATCTCAGGTCCTTCCTGAATCCTATCTTTCCTAAGTTTAGGTTTCCTAAATCTCAATCTTTCCAAAAACAAGTCAAAATCCTTCTTCCAAGTTCTATCTTTCCGAATCGAAGTCCAATCTTTTTAATTCTTAATTCCAAATTCCTATCTTCTATTCTAAGTTCAAATCAAACTCTTTTTTCCAACCAAACACTTTTTTCAAATCAAAACCTTTTATTTTCTATCGAACTCTTATCCGAACTACGACTGACCTGATTCTCCAAAAAGGGTATGTAGACAATCCTCGTGGGTGCGGTCATAACTTTTTTCAAACTTCTATTTCCATAACTTCTTTCAAATCTCCAATTCCACAACCTTTTTTTCAAGCTTCTATTTTCATAACTCTTTTCAAACCTCTATTTCTAAAACTTCCTTTCAAATCAATTATATCTTTTCAAATCTATTCTATCTTTCAAAATCTGTTTCAAATCAAATCGAATTCTTCTTTTCAAATCAAAATCTTTCTATTGCACTTGCATATCATGCATCAAGTCAAATTTTTTCTAAAAGTTTCTGTTCTAAAAGTGGATAGTTTGGACATGTATTGGTTAAAGACTTTAATGTGTAAATCTAGGGTGAATAGATATGTAGGTACCGCAAGGGTAGGGTAGAGTGATAGCTTAGTGCGTCTTCCCTATACGTAACCAACCTCTGAACCTAAATTACTGTTTTCAAAGACCAAATGGAGTTATTTTCAAAAAAGGGCTTAAATATTTTCTAAAGGTTGGCAAATAACCTGTTTTCTTAAAAACCCTCTCTTGAGGAAGTATTTTCAAAATCGTTCTCAAAAACCCTCAATGTAATCTTCATATTGGGCTTAGTTTTTTAGGTGACCTAACTCACCTTAATTAAGTTATGTGGCGACTCCGAATTGTTTTTTAAAAACCCTTTATTCAAATCAACTTTCCATTCAAACCTAGTTGCACTCCTTCTTCTAGGAGGATGAGTTCTAACAAGAGAGTATAGTATTTTTTCCGCTTGTGTGTGTATTCCTCGAGTGTGAAAAATCTAGGCGCGACAGTTGGCGACTCTATTGGGGACACTTAGAGAGTTAGGCCATAGTCATGTCTCTTCATCCTTCACCCATGTAGAGTCTTCGATTAACTTGGTCAATTTTATCCACTTTCAGTTTTTAAAAATCAAAATTTCACAAGTTGTTTTCAAAAAACATGCATTTAATTCCATTCATATTATCTTGTATTAAGCTTGCCATCCACATACTAACTCTTGCATCTTTGTTTTGTAGGTGCATTTTTGTTTACAATATTATTTCATTAACTGTTATGCATGAATGTGATGAACAGGATGAATGAGAGTTGTTGGGCTCTTTCCTCTACTTTCAAAAATCACACACACACTGCACGTGCACTTGCATTCTACATACTTGCATTTTTACCTTGATCTGTCCCTTCTAGTTAGAAGGGAGAATGGTATATTGGTTGTGGGCAAGATGCTATGCCAGTTTCTTCGCCTACGGCCTCTTAATGGTTCCCCCGCTCGGATCACCAACTAATCATGGCACCACCTTGGGGAGTGAGCCTAGGTTTAAAGATCCCTGAACCGAGCCTTTTTAGGACGCATTAGTAAACCCTCAATCTCATGCTCATATAGACACCTTGCATAGTCGAACATTTGCCGGATTTAAGACATGCACACCGTTTTCCAAAGCCATGGAGGAAAGGGTGACTGCTTTTATTTTCCTCTATATCTATTTATTCCTATTATTATAATGACTGTATTCTTACTGTTATAATACTTGTCTAATTGCTCATGCATGCACGTTTACTTTACCATTGCATTCTCTCTTCTTACGCTCTTTGCATCCATATTCATGCATATAGTATGGCATCCCAAGACAAGAGTTCCACAATAACACAAGTCACTGCATTCTCATGCATATGATCAACCTAAAGAGAGTGACACCATGGTCACTCTCCCTTGCATTAAACCTACCCAAACCCTAAGGGTTCCCATGTAACCCTAAGGAATCATTGCATGCATTTCAAGTCATCCCATAAGAGGGGCCCCAATCCCTCTATGTTCACGGAGATAGGGTTGCCAAGAAGACAAAAGGCAATCGATCAACAAGATCTCTCAACAACCTCCTCAACATCAAACTTGAAGAAGGCAAATTTGAAGACTCAAGAGTAGTTTAGGATTTCTAATATAAAAGTAGATAGGTGGCAGTCCAAAGGAAAATGTTCCCCCTCCCCCTATTGAGATGCATTTCAATTCTTTTGTATTTTAAACTCGAAGTTAAATATGCTTTTTTATTTTTCGCGAATAAATGGATGGATGAATGTATAAATAGATGAAGGTTCCCACTTGACAGTAAGGTATCTACATAAAGGGGCAAACCCCCTATCTTCGAAAATGAGCCAAATACAACACGTTTAGTTCCATTTCAAGTAGGGACACTCCTAGGACATGAGTTGCATAAAGCTCTCTAATAACCAAAAAACTAACTTGCAATTTGTGTCCTTGTTTTCTTTCTTTGTATTTGCAGAAATCTTACCATAAAAGTCAACATTGCTCCCAAGAAAGAACGGCGTCCACCTAGAAGCCCCATCACTACCCGACAAAGAACTCTACTAATGGCAGCCAACCTCGATGAGACCTCCCCTGTCACTCGCAAGGAGATTAATAAGATGAAAAGCAAAATAAATGAAATGTTCAAGCTGATGCAGGCAATGGTGTCCAAAGAGCCCACTTCAACAATTCCCGCAACCTCAGTGCCACCCAATCGACCACTCAAGCAGGGGCAGACCCGAATATTGGAAGAATAGGCGGAACTCAAAAAAAGGATGATCAAACTGGAGACCATGATCCCTCTATCTTGCGCAGAAATGACCAATATGAAAAAGGAAGAAAAGTCAACCTCTCGCCAGAAGATCATTGCCCCGCCACAACCTCAACTTCATGTTGTCACAGTACTCCACCCTCAAACTCCTACCAATCCCTTACAAGATGCGGATCAGACATAGATTGAAGTTGGGCATACTCTTTCACAAGAGAAGGTAAAAAAGAAAAGTCAAAGCTTCATCCCACCCGAATGCTCTGGAGATGTAGCTTATCGGCAACTTTGTGAATTCGGGTTCCTGGTCATGGTACCTCCAAAGCCCATTCTTGATAAAGCGCTTGAACCTAAAGGTCATAACATCGGAAGTTGCCATACCCTAAAATGGAAGATGCAAAGTCTTAGCATATCCCAAGCAGGGAACCTGGCAGGAATTACTACCACAACATTCGACCCTCTGCCCTTGTAACCGTCTGCACCAGTAACACCTAAGGTACCTACTTTTGAGTTGGTTTATGCGAAACAGATGCTTACAATAATTTGCTGAAAGCTGGATAGCTCTGTCCAATACTGGCTACACCACTGGTTAAACCTCTACCATCCTCTTTCAACTCAACACTCAGGTGCACATATCAGTCAGGCAGACTAGGCCATGACACAGAAAGTTGCCAATCTCTGAAACATAAAATCCAAGATCTAATAGATGATAAGATCATCGAAATCAAGGAGATGAAACCAGTCCCTGCTGTCCCCACCAGTCCGTAACGCGATCACACCGTCAACACAATCATGGAGGAGGAAATCAATAGCAGTACCATCTTCGGCAGTTCCCCAAGCGTCACAAAAGATCTGTCAATCTACCCCATACTGTTTGAGGATGCGTTTGGTGAATGGAATACCAAGGAGATTGGCATACTCCCAAAATGCTATTAGGGGTTCTCATCAAAAGGTCTATAAGAAAAGGGAGGTTTCCACAAAATTCCTCTGTTTTCTTTTCGTTTTTTATTTCTCGCATATTTTTTTTAAATAAATACTGCATGCCATGTAATCATATTTTTAAAATGAAAATGGATAGTTTCTTGTTTATCCCCTTTGTCTCATACTCTTATGGATAAATATTACTTTTAGGGATTCTTTTCCATTTGGTAAATGACTTAACTTAAAGGATGGGATAGCATGGGCAACCCATTCAAAGGGGGGTTAAGACCTTTGATAAACAAAGAGAGAGTGAGAGATAGGAAAGAGATAGTGTGGAGTTCATTGAAAAGGCGACACTTGCGTGATATCCTGGCTAAGCGATGGGCAGCCGAGTACTCAAAATGATGAGGAGTCATTGTTCTATTTATCCCAAATAAACACTATCCTTTGCTCAGCCAACTAGAGCTGTCAGTGATCTCTTTTCAGATATCCTAAAACCTATAACCATCCCCCATACTGGGGTAAGCACAGAGTAGTTGATTCGGCATAAACACACCATTTTTTAGAAACATTGTCTAAATTTTGTATAAAGGCTTTATGGACTAAGCAATTTAACTTGAAGTGATGAAAGACCCTTATTTCTTCTACCATACACAAACAAATCCCTTTGCAAAGCCCACTTGAGTTGGTTACTTTCCTTAAGAAAACTGGCCAGATGATCACCGCCCATACTAGATTAAGGCAAAGGCCATGAGTAGGAACTAATGAGCAATGATGAAAGGAGTGATTTTCAAGAAGTTATAATGAGCAATGAGGAAAAGGGCGATTTCCAATAAGATATACTGAGCAACGATGAAAATGGTGACCTTCAAGAAGTTATGGCATTTAAGGTGTCTCTAGTAAAGAAGATATTATGTTCATGGGATCTTCAAAGGAAGATATTGTCATCCCAAAATATAAATGAAAAATTTGGCATCTCTAAAAGTTAACTTAGCAACAAATTTCTTGATAAAAAAAAAGAGGAAAAAAATCCTAAATTAGAAGGCAGAAAGCAGTCCAGAAGAACAACAAGAGTATGAAGGAAAGAAGAAAGCAGTGAATGGAAGTTAAGTTGCTAAAGGTGATCATTGATCTTTTAAAACCCCACAAGTAATAATGGTTGAGCCTTTATACCCTTTCATTCATAAACCCCTTAACCTAGCCTATGTTATGGTCCAAATTAAAGTCCTTTCTGATCAAAGAGAATTGCTTAGTCTAAATAAACCTGAACAATACCAAGATAAGTAGGATGAGAAAGGAGAACTGGGGAGGAATGCAGGGGCAATCTCATGCTCCAAAGTGTGCTCAGATAGTTTTGGTTCAAATAACCCACTAAAAGAAGATCTTTGAGCCTAAATATCCCTTTGTTTCTTACAACCCCTAAACTCAACCTGTATTACGGTCCTAAAAGAAGTCTTCCCAGATTGAAAGCCTAGCTGTTTATCGCTCTGCAAAGGGCATGTGAGTTGTCGCTCCAGCCCTGGTGGCATTTTGGAGATCTGAGAGAGAAAACCAAGTGAGATTAGAAAAATCCCAAATAGCAACCTTGTAGAAAATAGGGATAGAATACTAAACCAAAAGGTCAATATCCCTAAAGAATGGTGCAAATGCTATCACACCCCGATAAGAATGAGACAAAATCGAATGGGGCAGAATCTTGGAAGGAAAACAGAATCCTGAGAGTATGGGCGCTGGGGCCATCCTGAGTCATTCTTTGTAAATAGTTTATATACGTGTAGTACAATGCATCCATGACATGTATAACCTGTACATCTATTTAGATTCCTGTGTAGTTTATATCTATTCATGCATTTAACTGCATTCTTGTAGGAACTTGTTCATTCGTAAGGAGGTTGGTCATGCATTCAATTCAATTCTTATATAAACCTATGCATTCGTAAAAAATAGATCATGCGTTTAATCCCATGTGCATTCATCAAAAAAGTATGACGCGCGTTCAGTCCTTACTAGGGTATTTTAAACTATTTTTGCACAAAAACTCACTCTATGTCTTTCTCTCTTTCTCTCTCTCGAATAGGAAATAAGGAACAAGGTAAAGTACAAAAAGGAACTAAAGCCACCCCTCAGACATCTCCAACACTAGCGTACACCTCAACAAGTTCAGACTTCCCTAGTCGATAAGAAGCAAAGAATGGGGCAATGGCCCACCCTCGACCTCAAAAATAAACCTTGGACTTCCCCAGAGGAGCAGCGTTTCGCTAGACGGAGTGTTGGTTCAAGAAGTATCAGAAATCAACCTTGGATTTCCCTAGAGGAGTAGCGTTTCACCAAATGGAGTGCCTTTTCAAATCATTCCCGAACTTTTCAGAGTCACTCCCAGTGAAATTAAGCTAAAACTTGCATAGTAGTCACTAGTACAAGTGCCCAAATCTTATTAAGATACGTTGCTTGCCAATCTTAAAACTTTCCTAAGTCGCTGGCGCCACTAGTAGCCAAGCCAAATTTTAGCTTGGCACCATTCCTAGTGGCGCCAATGTAAACTTTTGCCTGCTGCCACTACAACAGTCTCCAGGTCAATCCTCTCTTTATAAATACAGAGCCTCTTCCAGCGTGAAAAGGGTCCGCAAACTCAATCCAAAAACCCTATTCTTTGATACACAGAGCTCGTAGCCTCTCCAAACCCTAGTCTTCTTTAGGTTCTCCAAACCCTAGCCTTCATACACAAACCCTAGTTCCTATACACTCTCATACACTCACATATACTCCTATACACTCCTACACTAGTCTCCAAAGCCTCCATTGAAGACTTGAAGTGCTGCAACCCGAAGCTCCCAAAGATCAAGACAAGCCCTTGAAGACTGATGCAAAGCGAAGCGAGGACTAAAGCAAAGGAAGAAGAAGAAAGCAAGCAAAACAATGCGAATAAAACAAGACACAAGGTAGGCTTCCTATTTACGTTTACGCAATCCCTCCCTCTCTCTTCTCTCTCCGAACCTACTTAGGTTTTCTTCTATTTTAATCCCCTATCTTCTTCTCCCCCCCCCCCCCCCCCCCCCCCCCCCCCCCCCCCCCCCCCCCCCCCCCCCCCCCCCCCCCCCCTTCTTTCTTGCATGCTTAAAATAAGGGACTTTCTAGTCCATGTGTAGGATTAGACTATTAAATGTCACTGTGTCAGGGGTTTTCTTTTAGTCTAACCAGAGACCATGTGGGTTTGGCCCCCTTGATTATGTGATGAAACCTTAACCTTGTATGTTTACGACCCCAACTTGCATTGTGCATATCATGATCTTGCATTCCTCCAAAATCTGTTTTCAAACTTATTTTCAAAACTTGCATTAAAATCGTTTTCAAAGTTTGTGTTAAATCTTTTTCTTCAAAAGTTGTTTTCAAAATCATAATCCTAAGGTGATTCTAGCCTTTCTATGGCTAGGGTTGCTTTAGGAAAGTGTTACATTTAAAATGACCAATATGGTTCATATTTTCAATTCTTGTTGTTTTCAAAACCACTATCCTAAAGTAGTTCTAACTTTCTTATTGTTAGAATCGCTTTAGGAAAGTGAGATATTTTAATGAACGTTTCAAAAACTCTCTTTTCAAATCAATCCTTCTGAAAATCTCTTTTTCAACATACTTTCTAAAAACTCTTTTCAATCTCCTTTCCAAAATTGTTCTCAAAAACTCCCTTCAAAAATCTATTTTTCAAAACTCTTTTTTAAAAAAAAAAACTCTCTTTAACATTCACTTTCTAGGAACATTCCCTAAAACTCTTCCCAAGAAACTCTTTCCTAAAAACTCCTTCCCAAAAAACTCTTTCCAAAATCCTTTTTCCAAAAACTCTCTCTTCAAAATTCACTTTCCAAAAACTCCTTCCTAAAATTTTCTTCCAAAAACTCGCTTTCTAAAAATTTCTTTTCTTAGAGTCCAAGTTATACCCTAAAGCCAACGATTTGGAAACCTTAATTTCCTTTCTCAAAACATGATTTCCACTCTTGCCTCAAAACCTAGGTTTCTAAAATCTCCTTCTTTATACCTAAATCCTAGGTTTCCAAAACCTATTTTCTACATCAAAACTATAGTCTCCCAAATCTAGGGTTTCCAAAATTTCATTTTCCTAATCCAAACCAAATCTAATATTTCCCTTTAGGAAACTAGATCCAATCCTCCGCTTTTGAAAATAAAATCAAAACACCTCTTTTAAAAACAAAATTCAATCCATTGTTTTATGAAATAGGAATATCAATCTTTCCAAATCCAAATATTTCCTAATGCAAATCCTTCCTAATCTCATGCTTCCTAAACCTTAAGTCTCCAAAACCTAAAACTTTCAAATCTTTCCTTAAACTTTAAGCTTCTTAATCTTCATAATTCCAACTTTCTTAATTCCATACCTTTTCAAATCTGAATTTTTAAATCTTTTCTAAACTCAAGCCTTTCATAATCTAAAGTATTTCTTAAATTCGAACTTTGAATCTTTCTAAAATTCTGAACTTTTCTAAAATGGAACTTTCCTAAGTGGAACTTTCCCAATTTGAACTTTTTCAAAATCTAATCTTTCCCTAATCTTCCAAGTCCAACATTCGAGTCAAATATTTCTAAATCTCAAGTCCTTCCTGAATCCTATCTTTCTTAAGTCTAGGTTTTCTAAATCTCAATATTTCCAAAATAAGTCCAAAACCTTCTTCCAAGTTCTATCTTTTCAAATCGAAATCCAATCTTTTCAATTCCAAATTCCAAATTCCTATCTTCTATTCTAAGTTCAAATCAAACTCCTTTTTCCAATCAAACTCTTTTTTCAAATCAAAACCTTCTATTTTCTATCGAACTTTTGTTCGAACTACGACTGATCTGATTCTCCAAAAAGGAAATGTAGGCAACCCTCATAGGCGCGATCATAACCTTTTTCAAACTTCTATTTTCATAATTTCTTTCAAATCTCCAATTCCACAACCTTTTTTTCAAGCTTCTATTTTCATAACTCTTTTCAAATCTCTATTTCTAAAACTTTCTTTCAAATCAATTCTATCTTTCCAAATTCGTTTAAAATCAAATCAAATTCTTGTTTTCAAATCTATTTTCAAATCAAAACCTTTCTATTGCACTTGCATGTCATGCATCATGTCAATTTCTTTCTAAAAGTTTCTTTTCTAAAAGTGAATAGTTTTGGACATGTATTGGTTAAAGACTTTAATGGTAAATTTAAGATGAATAGATATGTAGATACCCCAAGGGCAGGGTAGGGTGATGGCTTAGTGCATTTTTTTTTACACATAACCAACCTCCGAACCTAAATCACTGTTTTCAAAAACCAAATGGAGTTATTTTCAAAAAAGGGCTTAAATATTTTCTAAAGGTTGCCAAACAACTTGTTTTCTTAAAAACCTTCTCTTAAGGAAGTATTTTCAAAATCGTTTTCAAAAATCCTAAGTGTAATCTTCGGATTGGACTTAGTTTTTTAAGTGACCTAACTCACCTTAATTAAGTTAGGTGGCGACTCCGAATTATTTTTCAAAAGCCTTTTATTAAAATAAACTTTCCATTCAAACCTAGTTGCACACCTTCTTCTAGAAGTATGAGTTCTAACGAGAGAGTACTGTATTTTTTTAGCTTGTGTTTGTATTTCTCAAGTGCAAAAAATCTGAGCGTAACAATATCCATAGCAAATTGTGTTTACCTTGCTGAATAATCAGATGAGGTTCCTGCATGGCATTATATGCTATACAAATCACGTGGTGGTCCTATATCACACCATTTTACAGTCTATAACGCCTGGCTTCATGTACATCCACCAAAACCTTAATACTAGCCTCTTCTAGCCACAACACATTTCATTCCTAAGGAAAGGAATATTAAAATAGGAGAGGCAAATGGAAAGTAAACTAACAAAATCCAAGTAACCATGATGAAAGAATGAAAACATTAAGTAAACCGATAAAATTTTAAAGAGAGAAGAAAACTAAGTTAAAAAGTAGTGAAGGGATATATCACGGTTTGTCAACCGTAGCTTATGTTAAAGTAAATAAAACGAAGAACTGCATCTCAATTTATTAGCTTCTATCTTAACTATTAGTATGTAAAAAAAACCCCACATTGTGCAATAAAGGAAACATAAACATATGCTAACCATGGATGGTGCCTCTGAACAGAAGAATGAGGAATTTGCACAATTAACGATTGGCATTCTTGAATCTTGCCCCAACTGATGCCGCCCACCCCCAACCCCCCCCCCCCCCCCCCCCCAAAAAAAAAAAAAAAAGACAAAAACAAAGTTTTTTAAAAGAAAGTATGGCTTTAGCAGTCACAAAAATATTTGGAAATGGTTGCCTAACATATGAAAGGAAGGTTTTAGTACTGTTCTTTATGCAGGATACCACACAGAAGTTATCTTATCCTGTTTTTTTTCCCTAGTCTGGAAGTCCTGCACATAATTGATAATGAGTTAAACTATTACGCAATCCGTAAATGTTAAATTTTCAATTTCATTTTAATCCTCTAAAACTCCCCAAGAATATATTTGTTTTGCCTTCCAATTCAATTACACTGCCTTTGATCGGTAGTGACAGACTAAAAAGGAAGTGCATGTTGTACATAACTGAAAGAAAGCAGCGAATGAATAGAATAGTCATTCCCATTCCCCTCTATAGGAGCCAAAATTAACAGTCATAGAAATGATGAGATAATAAAGCATTAATCAAGCTCATTCTATTGGGTTTTAGATCAACGTTAGAATGCAACAACCATCTTCATCTGCTAAATTACTAACCTATTTCTGTATCATTGCCGCTTAAGAGCATTCTTTGAATAGTGTTTGTGCAGCCATATGAGGGACCCAGGGCTTAGTTTTCACTTCCTCTATTTTTCCAAGTATTTTCCCAAAAATTTCCATTTTAATTCTTGCCAATCATTCACCACATTATAATAGCTTCATTCACAAAGATTCAAAATATGCAATCATCCGTAAACCATACATGGATATAGATACGTATGTACAGATATGGATGCCAGAATGGAAATGGAACAGTCTCAATTTTCCAAACCCAAAACAGAAACCAACTCCAAATCAAAAGCCCCTATGGGGCATTTCTTCAATAGTATGTACACATAATATGCAGCATCTTTTTCCAAATCCAACCCTCTCACGTGGTTGTTGATCTTCTTCAATAGTATGTACACACCAAAAGCAGATTCCTAAGATCAACAACCACGTGGAATCCAAGTCACATAGGAGCAAAGAGCACCCGTTCTGAAAGAGATATGAATGAGTAAATGTAATGGTGTGCGACTTTGTGTTATATCCGGGGATAGGGCTTTTGGGCTGCAATAGCTAAAAATACAATTATGCCACTAATAAAGAAGCCATTTATTTCTAAAGATGCATTCTGAGACAATTTATTACCTTCTTACCTCGTAGGTTCTTGTGTGGGCTATCTGGGCCACTCTGATATTTTTCTACCCCATAGGTTGCAATTCCTCCATATTTCTTCAACGTAAAATGCAATGATTAAAAATCAAAACCAAGAAAGCACAATAAGGGGAAAACAAGTGTAAAACAGCCACTTTGAATTGGCTAGTTAATGAAAGTGAGCAAATGAAAATTTAAACCACTTTGATGAAGGAAACAATCAAGGTGGCATGACAGCCAGTTAGAAGGCCTCATTGAAATTTATAAAACAAAAGGGCGAGAGAGAGAGAGAGAGAGAGGAAAACAAGAAGTTCCACAGTTAAAAGTTTAAACTATGTTAGCGCGATAGATAATTTAAGCTAGTAGTATAAAACAACATTTAATCATACAAAACTCTACTTAAATGATATCTATAGCAAACTGTGTTTACCTTTCTAACTGGTCAAATGAGGTCCCTGAAAGACAAAGCATGTAGTGGTCCTAATCCTATGTCGCACCTCTACTATCTTAGCGAATTACGTTTTTAAAACGGCGTTCTGAAATATGATATTCTGGCGTTCCAAAATGGTGAATTTAACAATCCAAAGCAATCCCAAACCTTTTTTCTTATTTATATCTTTAAAGGTCACTTAACGGAAGAAACAAATCAATTATAATGAACAAAAATATAGAAAGGATAAAATTTTGGCATAACAATATGGAAAAAAAAAAAATGAGCCATAATACTTCTAGAACATGTTTTTAGATGATTAATTTGAAAAAACATAAATTAAGTTTTATTAAATAGCTGATTATTAAAAAAAATTATTCTAAAAGTACCTTAATTCTAATAGTATACTTTATAGAAGTTTACTCCTAGTTTACCATTATTTTAGAATATATGACGTACTGCATTCTCATTCCCGTTCCCGTTCTCATTCCACACACTGAAATGATCCGTGTTCCAGGTAACATAGGTCGCATGCCATTTTACAATCTATCGTATAAGGCCTGCCTTCAAGTACATCTACCATAACCTTCATACTAACCTATTCTTCACTCAACACATTTTCATTCCTACGGAAGGCAATATTAAAAATTAAAATAAGAGACGAAAAAAATGGAATAAGCAAAGTAAACTAAGAAAATTCATATAGAAATATACGAGGGTTAAGGAACAAATCATGGTCCATTAATTGTAGCTTATATTAAAATTAGGAAAAAAAAAAAACAAAAAACTGCATATTAATTTATTAGCTTCTCCTTTAAAAATTTATAAAAGAACGCCTACATTTGTACAATAAAGGAAAGATAAACCCTTTCAATAGAAGAAAGAGGGATTACCCAATCACACATTGAATTCTTGAATCTTACCCCAACTGATGCTTCTCCACCTCACGTTGAATTCTTGAAAGTATTAGCAGTCATAAAATTTAGTTACATGCGCTTTAGTCTATTACTCATATTTGAAAATTGGTTGCCTAACATATGAAAGGAAGGTTCTGTGATACTGTTTTATAAAAAATAACACACTTTTGAGTCATATTGTCCTGTTTCTTTCCTAGTCTAGAATTTCTTAATAATTGTTAATAAGATAAACTATTACTCCATCCGAAAAGTCAAAGGAATGGGAAAAACTATCCCATTCCCTTGTATAGGTGCTGAATTAATGGTCACAGAAATGAAAAACAATAGTAAAACAATAATCAAGCTCATACCTATCAGATATTTGACCAACATTGGAATTCAATAGAACCATCTTAATCTTCCAAATCATTAACATGAAACTATTTCTATATCATAGCCCCTTAGGAGCATTTCTCTAAATAGCGTTCGTGGGTGGCTGGATTCTACCTCCTCTCTTTGTCCAAGTATTTTCCCAAAAATTTCGATTTTAATGTACGCGATCATTAACCACATATTAAAAGCTTCATTCAAAAAGATTCAGAGACTCCAAACCCTCCGTAAACAATTTATGCATATCCATATAAACCCAAAAATTCAAGGCCTCCATCCTACACCTCTCATCCTCAAACAAGCAGGAAGAGAAACTCATTGTAAATTGGTAAAACAAACCAACAATCATTGCTGCAGAGTAAAAGGAAAATATAAAAAAAAAATTAGTAGGAAAACCAGAGAATTCAAAACTCTAACCATGCGGGTTCGTCAATCATCGCCGTTCCTGCTGCTGGGAAACACTCGTGCATTGTCTTTCATTGCTAACTGGTGGCCCTGTCATTGTAGTGCCGTTGTGTTGATGGTGGTGATGAGATGATATGTTTCTAGCAGCGATTAGTGTCAATAGTGGCGGTGTTGTGTGCCGACCAACTGCTAAGCCCCGGCCCCGAGTTATAAACCAAACCGGTCTTAACCGGTTCACGGTTCTCTAGGTTAGCAGTCAACCATGGTTTTTTTTATAACACTAAAAGCCAATTCAACCTAGAGATGTGTTGGAAAAGATTTTAAACTTTTGACATAAAATGGCTCAATTGTATTTTTTACATCCCAATTTGGTGAGATAACATGACAAAAATAGGACAAACTTACTATTAATTTAAATAGTTTTTATTTATTTTGCGGTCAAATTCAAATGGTGGCTATGTGTTTACTTTTTAACTTTGAAAAATTTTGTGATTTTTACTCAAATTATAAAGACATAAAATGTAATTACTCCTAGAACTTAAATTGCTTTCACATCCAATTGCACAATCTAATTGAACATTCAAATTCTATTTGGATCCGAATCGGCACGAATCAGATAAATAACCGTTGTTAAAAATAGGGTACTCGAGCTGACCCAACCCAACGGTTCCCCTCTTTCAACCAAGATTCAATTTTCTTTCTTTATTTGTTTTGTTTTAAGTAAGCTTTGTAGGCTTTTTTAAGTTACGGTTACCTATAAAAAAAAAATTTAATTTTGATTAAAAAACCTAGGAGAATAGGAAAAGAAAAGTTTGGTAAATAGCTAACAAAGACGCAATAGCAGAAGGAACCTCAACTTAATAAAAAATTGTTAAACACATTTTTGTAACATGATCTTACAAGAAAATCAGTTAATTTGGTTGACTCGTTGTCCAACTATTTCCAAATTCCAAATACTTTTCCAAAGCTCTAGGTCATAAATAATGTCAAATCGCCAAATCCAATTTGGCAATAACCAAGTCAATCTAGATCCAGATCTTATCGGATCTGGTTTGCTTCATCAGATCTGATCTTGTTCGTTGATGGGCCCTATTTTATAATAGAATTGTGAAGACTATAGGTAATATTGATCCTAATAGGCACTATTTTCTTGATTTGTTAGCTGATGTATCTCCATTGAGTATGAAACAAAATCCTTTAAATTTAATGTTAGAAAGACACTTTATTTTATGCCTGTGAGAGTAATCAAAGGATAACCAGTTGGGGATGATGGCCTTTAAATTTAATGTTGGAAAATAACCAGTTGGGGATGATAGCTTAGCGAGGAGCACTGGCTTTTCCTTTAAAATGTCACAAGTTCAATTCTTGTTATAGGGAAGAGTACATATTGTGGCTGTTTATTTCTCATAGTTATGACGGCTCCTACTCCACCCGATGCTTATGCTTATGTAGGAGTAGACTAGCATTCTAACGATTGCAAAAAGAAGGAAAAAAAGACTGATCAAATGATGATTTTGTAGTGATGATATCCTTAAAAATTTATTTTCACAAGGTCAAAGTGGTAAATAATTATACACGTCAAAGTAAAAACAAATAAGGGTGGTGAGTCTAATGACAATGGTACAGCTGATATTACGTTTTGCTGGGTGATGGAACAAGTTCTTACATTTGAGTTGAATTAATATGATAAATTTTGTTGTACGTGTCTCTAAACAGTAAACATCACCGTTGAAAAAACTATAAACCAAAATGCATGTAAGTGCTTTAAGTACCAACTGCGTGAGACACATCATTAAGTAAGAAATAAAAAAATTATTTGTAATTTTTTACTATAAATATATCCAAACATAACTTCTAAACATTAGTCCTACAAAAAGAAAAACCATTTACAAGTGACATTGCTTGGAATGCGCTCTCATGCTATAAAAAAAAAACTCCTGGGTTAGCTCACATCATAAACACAACACATAATTGAAACTATATGAATACGATAAAGAGACACGTGAAGGTTTGCAGTGAAGTTGGGAGGGAGGTAAAATTTCAATTATTTAGAATTAGTACTTAACCCTTTTATATCTATTTTGTTTAGAAAAATAGCAACTATAGTAGATGAAGTATTGAAATATATGCTATGCAATGTTTTGAACCGGCCGGTCCATCCGAGAAACGGACCAATCAACCGTCTAAACCCTTTTAGTAACCTGTAATGAACTAGGATGAACGAACCGCTTCGGGTTCACTAGAACCATTCATTTCTTGAAATTAATAAAAGAAGAGGGATATTAGGGTTGCTCTGTGACTGGCCAGTTCGACTGTCACCGGCGCTTGGCCTGCACCTCCCATGCAATGCCTCCCGCAATTCCAACCTTCTGCTTCAGATTCTCTCTTATCCCTTTATCTCTTTATTTCTAACACACATGAAGAACTCGAATTTGAAAAGCTGAAACTAATTAAAACAAAGAGTGCTCATGGAATAAAGACGTGCCCTCATGATTATTAACAAAATTATATGACCCTTTAAAATTTTAATAATTTATATATCTTATCTTTAAAATCCACATATAGCTAACTAATTAATAAAGGGGATGCTCAAGTCTCTACTAAATAGAAACTGTAACTTTTATTGATAACGTTATATTTTTAATGGACTTAAATTAATCAGTGTATTTCTTTTAGATTTTTTTACAACCGCTTTACTTTCTATAATAGTATAGGTAATCATTTTAGTAAAAACACCTCTTTACCTTATATATTAAAATTCTTTCTGGAATTGTGTTGATGGTTTCCCGGAACGCATAATCGAGTAAAAAGAAAGATAATTATTAATCGAATTCCTTGATAATATGTTTACTACATATATTTCTAAACATTACCGCTTGAAAAATAATAGTATCAAATAAAAGTTATACAAGTGTTCTTACTACATTTTGGTGGGTCTTAGCATTCTCAAACTAAAAAACAAAATGATTTCATTGAACAAATTTTGTTTTCTTACATATACTTGTAAACATTGCAACAAGAAATATATAAACATAAGTCTTTCCCAAAACGAGTGTCTAAAATTTGTTTTAGCATTGAAAAACAAAGAACTTCATTAATACCATTTCCTTATTAGATTAAGGGTAAATTACACTTTATACCCTTGCACTTTATACCCAATTTTACTTTAAAACCTTCACTTTTTTTTTTTTGGTACCAAGTAAGTCCTTACACTTTCAATTTGTTACAATATTAATCTTGTGCTAACTTCCGTTTGGAAACTAAATGAAAAATGTTGACATGGAGATTTCATTAAGGTAAAAAAAGGTAATTCACAATTAAAATGCTAACAAATTAATGTCATGAAAATTAAGTCCTAATTCACCAATTAAAATACAAACAAATGAACTTACAAGATGAATTTATTATTAAAACTCTCTCTCTCTCTCTCTCTCTCTCTCTCTCTCTCTCAAAGCTACACATAAACCACTTTCTCTCTCTATATTAGTGCGAGGGAGAGATTATGAACTTCACAGATCCATCGACGGCTGCCAGCGGAGACACCGTGAAGCCCTTCGATGTCTCGATTAAGGCAAACGATCCTTACACGTTGAGCTACACACCTTCACTGGGTTTTCAAGTCAATTCAATCAAGTGGAACCACACCAACGAGTCTCACATTAACAATTAGTTACTATTTTCTTCACTTGATTTGATAATATGTTCATTGTTTATTTTTAAATTAATTGTGATGGGTTTAATTTTGGATGTTCATTTCCCAATTTTATTTGAGTGAGTGAATTTAGAGTGTGACTTTTGCAGATTTGGTTGTGACAAGTGCTGAAGACGATAAGAAAATATCCTTGTGGTAGAAAATTGGGCAAAGTATTAGAACCATTCCAGTGACCGTCACAAACAATGGCTACAACATTGAAGTAATTTTTGGTTGTTGCAAAAGATTGGAAGTGGGAATGGGCTTGTGTTGTTGGTAATAGGGGTGAGGAATTGTAGAGAGAAGGAAGAGTTGGACTTTGCAGAGACAGAGGGAGAGAGAGAGATAGAGAAGGAGTGAGGTGGGTTTGGGTGTGGTTAGTGGTAGGAACTTTGTTACATTTATATACATATAAAATATTGAAAGTGGGAATGGGTTAGCGTTTTAATTGGTGAATTAACTTTTTTGTCCTTAATGAAATCATCGTGTCAGCATTTTTCGTTTACTTCCTAAATCGAAGTTAGCACAAAGTTAACATTGCAACAAATTGAAAGTGTAAAGATTTAATTGCTATCCAAAAAAAATAAAGGTCTTGAAGTGAGATTGGGTGTAAAGTATAAGAGTACATAATGTAATTTATGCTTGGATTAAAGTGCACTAATTAAGCTTTAAGGGGTGAATTATTTTAAAGATATAGGCAGAGAAACAAGTAGCTTCATGCTATAGTTATCAAGAAACTCTCTTTGAGGGAAAACTTGTTTTAGCAACAAATGTGTAATTCCTACTATTTCCTAGAAGCTCACTTCTCATAATTCCTACTATTTTTTATAATCCTAAAACTTAATTTTTGATTATCTTATGTGTTAAGATTTTTAGTATTGACTAATTTTATGGAAAAAAAATATTAGCTTGTAATCTTGTTTCAAGTTGTATTTTGGTCAAATAAGTCCAAGATTCAAGTTTAAGCTACCAAAGTGCAAGTTGTTCAAGCTGCAGTACAAACCTTTAAAACATGTAGAGTTGAAACTTTAGAAAGTCATATCTCTTTGCTCAGGCATCCGTTCAAGATCCATGATATATGGATTTTATGTAACTTGTCAAGAGAAATCTAAATATATAGGTGCATCATCCAGGGAGCATCACTCGAGATTCGCTCGAGCGATGTGATAGTAGTTTGTTCAAATTGAAATTCAATTGCATCTAAGTCAGCCAAGTTTTAAGGACTCTTTAGCCAGATCATTACAGCCAATCAAGAGGTAGTTCTAGCCTACCTTCTTAGGGATTCTAGGGATGCTATAAGAGTAAAAAGAATTGATTGTAAAAAAAAAAAAACATCTCTATAGAATAAAAAAATATACAGAGAAGAAGAACAACAAAGGTGAATATCTTGTTGATTATCTGAGCATACAGAGCTTCTTCACCATTGGTTCTGAATTGAAGACACACTGATTGAGATCGTCTTGAGAAGATTCTAAAGACGGAGAACACTGTGGAGATTCGGTGTTGAAGTTGAAGCACAGAGAGCAAGAATTTGAGAAGTCGAGCAAGTATTCTTAAACTGGAGTTTGAGGGGATTCGAACGGCAATTGTGGAGTTCAATTGTTAAGGTTTGTAAGTTGTACTTGTGTAAACTACTCAACTTAGTGCTTGACTGACTAGATGTAGTTTTTTTCCTGAATTTGGGTTTCCACGATAATTTGATGTGTTTGATTTTATTGTTATGTAATTGATTGATTGCATTGCATATAATATTCACATAGGTAAAGGGTTAGTCATAAATCTAGATAATACGGAATTTTCAATTGGTATCAGAGCGAGTCACTTATAAATCTTTATTCGAGTGTGATCCAATAATTCTAAATTCATGGATTTATCTAAAGAGGGATTGTTAACTGTAGAAAGCTCCAAAGATGCGAGCACTGATAGTCAATATGAGCATGAGGAATGTTTGAAATTGAAAAAATATAAGTTTAACGTGACTGTAAAGCTTAGAACTCTTGAAAAAGAAAATGACATTCTCAAACATGAAGTTTTTGAGTCAACATCCTTAGTAAGTTAATTGAAAAACCAAGAAGTCACCCTATCTAACAAGAATTTTAAGCTTGAAAAAGAGGTACATGCATATTTAGAAGAGAAAATGACATTTGTTCATAAATTTGCATCTCTTAAATCCGACTTATCTATATCATAAGATCGTGTGAAAAAGATGATTACAGGCTTAGAGAAACTTGAAAAACTTCTTAGTTCACATAAGGCTAGTGGAGACACGACTGGAATTGGATTTGAAAATAAAGATCTTCCAATTCAAGTGCTCGAAAAGAAAGCGGCTCCAGCTCAACCGCAAGCAAAACTGAAAGGTAAAGTCCAGAATAGGTTTGCTTCTTTTGACACTTTTAATCCTTTTAATAATAGACCTAAGTCCACACGACCTATGCACTTTGCATAGTTTGTTCCTATGTGTCATTATTATGGGATTAGAGGACATATCAAACCTCAATGTCATAAATTGTATGGCCTTCCTAGGGATTGTGTTCAAACTAGAGCTAGGAATCCATACCAACCTTGGCAACAAAATAAATATTATTATAATAGGTTTAATGTGTTATCTCAACTTTGGCGAGTTCAATCAAATAGAAAAATTTTTCATAAGAACCAAAATGCCAAGTCACACCTAGGAGAGCATCAAAACAGCCAAAACATATTGCTAAACCAAAGACAAGGGCTGTTTGGGCGAGAAAAGTTAATCTAGAAAGAAAACCTTTAGATTATCTTAGGATTGAACCCCTTAGTGAATCTATAAGGGTTTATGTCATTGAGTAGTGTTTTTATTATTACAGCCTAGGATGTTCTTCAAGTTTAATTTTAATCCTAGTGCTATAACCTTATTTTTTTTGTCTAAATTTTTTTTAAAAAAATACCAAAAAGATTTTGTTTTGTACTTTGCATCTTGGTTAACTTCATGATATTCATGTAAGTGCATGTGACTCTGAATATGCAAAATGATTTTTGTATTTCTAGACAAATGTGTCTGCTAATTAAGGCTAATTCTCTATCAACTTGTTCAAGTGACAAGATTCATGATTGTGTGCTCCTTGTACACATATCAATTTGTTGTTTGTCTGCATATGTGATCAAACCCTTTTATATGCCTTTCTTGAGTATAATGATCATTGTAAGCACCCCATTTTTGCCCGCTCGGCAATCTCCGGCCCAGCCGGATCCAGTTTTCAAACCTCACAGTACGTGCAAGCCTAAGACAGGTCTTTCAAACTCCAATCCAGTCAACTAGTCACTTCTCGGACCCACAAGGCCCAACTAAAGCCATAAATGTTATCAAATTCTAGACGGTTCACTTTTGGCGCCTGCTAGCCTATCAATGTAGAATGTCTGTGATTTGATAATTCTTCGAGACTAGGCGTTGTTGGAGACCAACACCACCCTCACACATAGCTTTTCTAAGACCAGATGTTCTTAGAAACCAACATCATCCTACAGGTAGCTCTTTAAGGTCAGGCAGTCTCAGGTACCAACACCGCACAAGTAGTTTTTCAAGATCAGGTGGTCTCGAGAATCAACACCTAGGTCAATATCGATGCCTGCTAGCCCGACTCAGTGAAAAATGACCAAACATGCCCTTTGGGCCTCTAGGCACGCTTGGAAAAATTCAAAATCCCTTAAGATGGTAAGTTCACTTTTGCAAAGTGTTACTAAGCAATTAGGCGTACTCAACACGCCATTCTGTTGAATTCTAGTCCCATTTTGGCTAACTCTGGTCAAAATGATCGTTTTACCCCTGAACGGCCTAGCACAACACAAATCTCGCCAAACTGTGAAAAAATCTTCTGGGATCATTCCTGAATGACTTGACATGCTTAACATGCCACTTCGGTCCATTCCTAACCTTTTTCAATCGAACCCGGTCAAAATGACCATTTTGTCCCTGACGACCCAAACGCGCCCCGAAACTACACTGGTCCTAGAACATTGAACGGTGGGTCTTGTCATACACTCCTGTTTAACCTAAGGTGGACCTTACAACACCAAATACTCCCGACTCAATGAAAGTTCCCCTGGAGCGTCTCGCAAATGCTCTACCAATATTGCCTTTCTCTCGATTTTCTAATTATAACGTACCATCAAACGACTTGAGAAACGTGTAAATTAGGAAATTTCTTAAAGTGTTTCTGGAGTACTTTTCATCAGTACGGTCCGATCAGAGAGATCGCTTTCCGAAGACCTCGATCATGCGGCACACAAATAGCTACTTTTGAACCCCCACGGAGCGTATCACAAACGCTCCGCAAAAATGCAATTTCATGCACACTTCCCGAGATGATATCTCACACTTCCGAACATTGTGTGGACTTTTCAAAAACTCAGAAATTCACGAGAAACCCTAGGAGAATATTGTGGATGTAAACAATTCCTCTAAAACCTTCCCGATTAGCACAATTATGGAGGCGAAGTTTAAACGAACATTTTTGGCGACGAAGCGTATGCTACATGCGCCCAGATTTTGATCAGATCGATCAAACTTCACTTATCCCTTAAGATTTAGCCAGTACAATAGTGCCACTTGGCATTCTGCTAATGGAACAGTACTGGCGCATGTAGCATATGCGCCATGGCAAATTTTGCCCAGGCAAGCGCATGTACTACATGCTCCAGGTCTCTCCAAAGTTGCCTATAAATATAGGCCTCACCCTTTGCATATTCTAGAATAAAAAAATGTAGCGACACTCTGCACAAACAGCTCAAAAAATTCAAAACCCTCCATATATTCCTTTCTCTAAACACTTAGGTTATAGTTCACCTCACTCTAACCTATACACCTCACCTACAAGACCCTCCATGTCATAGAAAACCTTATTCCAGCCCCTTCCAAGTCTATTCAAGATCAAGTCCAAGTATCTAATGAAGTTTGAGAGTGTTTGAAGGCAAAATGTGGTATTTGCTTTTATATGTTGTCATCCCTCACTCTTCTCTTTTCCCTCTTAGTCTACTTAGGCTATTCTCTATTTTAATCCCCATCTTCTACCCCCCATTCTTGCATGCTTGAGATAAGAGAGCTCCTATCTCATGCTTAGAGGAAAGCTAGTGAAAGCCACTGTGTAGGGGGATCTCTCACTAGCCTACTTTAAGATAGTATGGCCTTGGAGCCCCTTGATTATGTGGTGTAGCCTCTAGCCTTGTATGAAGTCATGACCCTCTTTGCATATGACTATCTTGTTCATGTTTTGTGTGCTTGACTTTATTTTGATGTTTATAACCATGGCTTTCCAAAACTTATATTATTCTCATTTTCATGTCATTTTCAAGCTTTTTATTCGAATGATCCCTTCAAAGTGGTTCTAAGAGTTGGTCCCTTGAAGCTTAGAATAAGACCCTAAGAAATCATGCCTTAGAAAAGCTTCCCATTAACCCCTAACTCGCATTTTTGCATGCATGCATTCCAACTTGCATAAAAAAGGGTTTTCAAACTCTTTGATTTCTATAGTTTCTATTCTCTCAGGTTTAGTGGTTGGAATGGCCCCATGGAACCTCCTCTTGAGTAGTCTCCCTTTACATTGGCCATAGGAATCTTATTTTGTTAGAATGGTTTCCTCTAAAAATGGTTTTCAAAGCCTTCTTCTTAAACATGGTTTTCAAAAATTCATTCTCTCCATCTTTGCATTAAAAATAGTTTTTCAAAAGTTGTCATCATTATGTTGATTTTCAAAGTCCCTACCCGTTTCAAGATAAATGTTATAATGGTCCTAAAGAAAATCTTTCCCGGAATGGTTTTCAATCATCAACCATATAAACCATATACTTGACTAGAGTTAATTTTCATAGAAATGATCTTCAAAAGGTTTGTTTACAAGAGTCCTTTGCATAACATGATTTGTTTTTCAAAACCCCCTTAAAAAAAATGCATAAGACTACCTTCCAACCCTAGATTAACTTAACCTTAGTTGTCCAACCTTATGTTAACCAAACCTTAGGTTAACCTAACCATAGCTAGTTAACCCTAGGAAGACCAACCTTAAGTACTTAACCATAGTTCAAATCCAACCCTAGGTTAACTTGACCCTAGTTGTCCAATCCTAGGTTAATCCAATCCAAGTTAGTTAACCCTAGGTCACCTTAACCCTAGGTTAACCAAACTCTAGTTAGTTAACCCTAGGTCAATCTAATCCAAGATTAGTTAATCCTAGGTCACCTTGACACTATGCTAACCTAACCCCAAATTAGTTAACCTTAGGTCACCCTAGTCCTAGTTTGACCTAATCAAGGTTAGTAAGCTTCAAAGTCCCAACTCAAAGATCCCTTTTCAAATAATCTTTTAACCCGAAAACTATCTTCATAACATACTTTTCCAAAAATATCCTACTCTCTTGAGATTTCAAAATTGGCTCTATAACCTTTTCAAATATTCCCACACTCTATCTTTAAAAATGTCTCCAAGAAATTCTCTTAAACTTGTCTTAACTAAGATGACTCGACATTCAACATTTTTCAAAAATTATTTTTAAAATTGTTTCCAAAAAAACTCACAACCCTAAAGTGTTCCTAACTTTTTATGGTTAGGGATTCCAAGAGAAGGTGATACATTAAGTACAACCTTCAAGGTTGTCCATATTAAGGTTCTAAAGCCCTAGGTGTTTTCAAGAACCAATTTCAAAAGCTTTTCGAAGACAAGTTTATTAAAGCACTTCAAAACCCTACCTCCAAGGTCTTCAAAACAAGAGTTCAAAACATTTTCAAAACTCTCTTGAGTTACTCCAAAGCACTTCCAAAACTCCCTCGAGTAGTTCCAAAAACATTTCGAAACACTTTAAAACCCTATTTCAAGAGCGTTCTTAAAAAACCTTCAAGTTCTATTCCAAAAAACACTCCAACATCCGACTTCAAATCAAAATTCTCAAATCATTTTTTTCAAAGACCACAAAGTGTCTTCAAACCATTCCAAAGCATCTTCAAATATTTCAAAGGCCTTAATGCGCCTATTTTCCATCGGGCTCTTACCTGAACTACGAATGACCTGATTCCCACCAAGTGAGATATGTAGGCGACCTAAAATGGTGCGGTCATAACTTTTATTTCAACTCAAGTCCTTTTTTTCAAAACTCTCTATCAATTCAAGATTTTTATTTCAAATTCCTTCAAGACTTCCATGTTTTCAAATATTTTTCTCAAAACTTGCATCATGCATCATTCATCCAAAAAATGATGACCAAACCCTGTTTTTAAAACTCTAAAGTGGATATTAAGTGGATAATGGTAACCGGTTATTTTAGCGAGTGAACAAAAGGGTGATTAGACATGTAAGTATCGAAAGGGCAGGGTAGGGTGATGATCTTAGGATATCTTCTCTATACATAACCAAACCCTGAACCATAGATTTCTATTTTTGAATGACCAAAATGGAGTTATTTTCAAGAAGGGTTTAAAACTTTCCAAAGGTTGCCAAATAATTTATTTTCTTAAGAACCCTCTCTTGAGGAGGTTTTTTAAAACCTTTTTCAAAAATCCTAAGTTTGATCTTTGGATTATACTTAGTTTTAGGTAACCAAACTCACCTTAATCAAGTTAGGTGGCGGCTCTTATTTTTCTAAAACAAAAAAAAAAAAAAAAAAGCCCTTAATTAAATCAACTTTAAGTTTAAACCTAGTTAAACTTGTCCTTCTAGGAGGATGAGTTCTAATGACAGAGTTCTGTACTTTTTTTCAAGCCAAAAGAACTTGGCCAAAAACCTGGATGTGACAATCATCATGTGCTAGATTGGTCAAGTATTGCATACCTTTCTTGTTGGTTCTCACTATAAAATTAAAAAGATTGCGAAGCTAGTGCATGATGGAAATGGCTACCTATGATTATGTGTAAAAGTCATTATCTGACATGAATTTTAAGACATATAAATATGTCAAGTCGATAGTTAAGGCTACCATAGTCAATACAGTGAAAGCCACCATATGATTGCTAGAAAACTATTAAACTTCACATGGGAAAATTAAAGTGAGGGGAAGCAAAACCCTTAACCAACACACATGCGTTGGTAACAATTGGTTGTCGCATCCTGATTTTTTGCACTCGAGAAAACACATAAGCGAGAAAAACACAGTACTCTCTCGTTAGTACCCATCCTCCTAGAAGGACGAGTGCGACTAGGTTTGAACTTGAATTTGATTTGATTAAGGGTTTTTGAAAAAGATTTGGAGCCGCCACCTAACTTGATTAAGCTGAATTAGGTCACCTAAAACTAAGTACAATCTGAAGACTAAACTTAGAGTTTTTTAAAAGGTTTTGGAAAACTTTCTCAAGATAGGGTTTTTAAGAAAATAGATTGTTTGGCAACCTTTGGAAAGACTTAAACCCCTTTTTTAAAACAATTCCGTTTTGGTCTTTAAAAACAGTGATCCAGGTTCGGAAGTTGGTTACGTGTAGGAAAGATGCACTAAGCCATCACCCTACCCTACCCTTGCGGTATCTACATGTCTATTCACCCAAAGTTCACCCATTTAGAATCTTTGATTAATGAATGTCCAATTATATCTACTTTGAAAAGAATTTTTAGAAAAAAGGTTTGATATGATGCATGACATGCAAGTGCGAGAAAAAGATTGAATTTCAAAAAATAGATTTGAAAAGAAAGATTTGATCTTGGAAATAGATTTGAAAAGACTTGATTTGAAATTAGAAAGAAGATTTTAGAAATTGCAAATAGATTTATGGAATTGGAGATTTGAAAATAAATTTTTGAATTAGAAACTTCAAATAGATTATAAAATTGGACATTTGAAAAGGTTAGAGACTTGGAAATTTAAAAAAGGTTGTGGATTTAGAAATTTGAAAAAGGTTGTGACCGCACCCATTACGGTTGCCTACATATCTCTTTTTTGGAATCAGGTCAGTTATAGTTCGAACAAAAATTCGATTGAAAATAAACACTTTGAGGCTTTTGAAAAGTTTTATTTGAAAAGATTTTATTCGAAAAGAATTTGATTTGAACTTGAAATAGAGGATAGGAAATCAAGATTTAATTTGAAATTGAACTTAGACTTAGAATTGAACTTGGAAAAGGGTTTGAACTTTGAAAAAGAACTTGGATTTCATTTGGAAAAGAAGGAAATTGATTTTGAAAACATCTTGAAGTTTGAAAACCTTCTTAGTTTAGAAAGGAGTTTTAGAAAAGAGTTGAAGTTTTCTAACTTAGGATTAGGGTTGAACTAGGGTTTAGGTATCCTAGGGTTTAGGTAACCTAAGGTTGGAGCATGAACTTGAATTGGAAAGGTTTGATTTAGACTTGAGAGGTTTGATTAAAGAAGGTTTCAATTTTGAAAAACTTATAATTAAGAAAGTTGAACTTAAGAAAGATTTGGAAAAGATTTGATTTGATTTAGAAACACTTGACTTAAAATGGTTAGAAAGATTTGACTTGATTATTTGATTTGAATGAATTTAGAAAGTTAGGTTTAGAAAAGATTAGATTTTAGAAATTTCTGAATTAGGAAAAGTTTTGAAATAGAAAAATTCTATTTTAGGAAAGTGTCAAATTAGGAAAGTTTTCTTTTTAGGAAAGATTTGAATTTGGGAAAGTTTTGAATTTAGAAAGATTTGAACTTTGGAAAGATTGAAATTTAGAAAGGTTTAAAATTATGAAAGGTTCAAAATAGGAAAGTCTTGAATTAAGAAATATTTGATTCCTATTTCCTAAAGTAGAAGATTATATTTTATTTTCAAAAATAGATGATTTGATTATGTTTCCAAAATTAAAAGATTTGATTTGGTTTCTCAAATAGGAAGATTAGATTTGGTTTCCTAAATTGAAAGATTGAATTTGACATGGAATTGGGAAGATTGAGTTTTGAAAATCTAGGATTTGAAAAGCTATGATTTGGGGTAAAAAAAAAAAAAAGAGATTTTAGAAATCTAAGATTTGATACAAAAAATAGTTTTTTGAAACCGATGATTTGAGGCAAAACAAGAAGTCATGTTTAGGAAAGAGAACTAGGGTTTTCTAATAATGGTTGCTAGGGCTTGACTTGGACTCCAAGAAAGAGAGTTTTTGGAAAGTGGAATATTTGAAAAGAGAGTTTTTAGAAGGGAAGTTTGAAGAGAATTTTTGGAAAAAAAATTGAAATGTAATTTGGAAAGGGGTTTGAATATAGACTTTTGAAATCTTTTGATTGTCTTATTTTCCTAAAATGATTCTAACTATGAAAAGATTAGAATGTTTCTAAGTTGGGGGTTTTGAAAACAACATTGGTTTGAAATATGGACCAATATAATCACATTGAATATCACACTGTCCTAAAACAACCCTAACCATGGAATGGCTAGAATTATGTCAAGATTGTGGTTTTTGATAAAAATACAATTTAGGGTTTACACTCAAAATATGGACCTTGATGGTCACAATGAATATAACACTTTCTTAAAACAACCCTAACCATAGAATGACTAGGATCACTTTAGGAGTGTGGTTTTGAAAACAAGATTTTGAATGCAAGTTTTGAAAGAGAGTTTGATGTAAGTTTTGAAAACCACTTTGAAAGCAAGTTTTGAATAGATGTATGAATATGACATGCACAATGCAAAAGGGTCGTGAACATACAAGGTTAGGTTTCACCACAAAATCAAGGAGGCTGAATCTACACGGTCTAAGATTAAACTAGAAGAAAGCCCCCGACACGGTGACTTACAACAATCCTTCCTACGCATGAATCGGGGAATCCCTTGTTTCAAGCATGTAAGAAAGGGAGGTAAAAGATGGGGAATTAAAATAGAAGAGAACCCAAGTAGGTTAGGAGAGAGAATAAGGGGGGGGGGGGGGGTAGTACATAAACATAAAGAGAAAGCATACCTTGTCTTCTTCTTATTTTGCTTGCTTTATTTACTTTGCTTTACTTAGACTTCAAGAGCTTCAAACTTGCAATACTTGAGTCTTCAATGGCTTGCTTTGAGGCTAGTGTATGGAGTGTGTATAAGCCTAGGTTAAAGTGTATGGAGGCTAGGGCTTGAAGAAACTTGAAGGGATTAGGGTTTGGACAGGATTCGAACTCTGTTTTCAGAGTGGTAGCATTTCTGGAATGAAATTGCGGACCCTTTTCACGCAGGGGGGAGGGTCTGTATTTATAAACACAAAAATAGCCTGGCGCTAGGGCAAAAAACCTACTGGCTCTTAGTAGGCCAATCCTTGGCTTGGCACCCTTGCTAGTGGCGCCAACCACTTAGAAACGTTTTAGGGCAGAAAGAAACATATCTTTCAACTCTCGATATGTAAGGTAGAAGATTTGGGCACCTGTCCTAGTGACTACCATGCAATTTTTGGCTTGGCTCTACTAAGAGTGACTCTGAAAGGTCCAAAAATGTTTCAGGAGGCCTGGAATGATTTGGAAGACCAAAAATGGGTAGAAACCCTTGAAATAGTGTCCTAAGAATAACGGACTTGGAAAACAACGCCGAAATGTTTGGAAAGGCCAACCAGCTCTCCAGGGGTAAAATGGTCAATCGAACCGAGAACGCACTGGAATGGACTCAGAATGACTTGTGAGAAGGCTTGAAGATTCAAAACACCCTTAAGAGTGTTCCGAAAGGTCGCTGGTTTGATACCCAAAGCCAGTGTGGTTGGAAAAGGCAACCGGCCCACCAGGGCAAAATGATCATTTTATAACGGGTTTGCTGGAATAGACTCGGAATGATCCGAAAAAATGTTTGAAGGTTGAAAATACTATTAGAAGTATTCTCGAGAGGTAACCAGTTTGATACTAAGAGCCAGTGTGGTTCCCAGGGGCAATCGGATGCCTAAGGGCAAAATAGTTATTTTGACCGGATAGTCTCAGAATAGATCCGGTATCAACTGGAAGGCACTTAAACATACCAAATTGTCTTTAAAACAATCTTGAAAAGGTAAACTTCTCACTTTGAAGACTTAGATACTTTCTCGAGAAGCGTGTCGAAAAAGGCCCAAGGGGCAATTTGGTTATTTTTCACCAATGTGGGCTAGCAAACACTAGTGTTGACACAGGTTTTGGGTATTTCTATCACTCTGATGGTGTGTGATAAGTTGTTTCCAAAGGTATCTCGTCCTTTGGTAAATGTGTCATGGCCAAAAGGCGAGTTTGGTCCCATGACATAGGGGTTTTGTTGGTGTCACGCCTAGATTTTTCGCACTCGAGGAATACATACAAGCGGGAAAAATGTTGTACTCTCTCGTTAGAACTCATCCTCCTAGAAGAATGAGTGTGACTAAGTTTGAATTGAAAATAGATTTAAATAAAGGGCCTTTAGAAAATATTTGGAGTCGCCACCTAACTTGATTAAGGTGAGTTAGGTCACCTAAAAACTAAGCATAATCTGAAAACTACACTTAGGGTTTTTGGAAAAGGTTTTGATAAGATCTCCTCAAGAGAAGGTTATTAAGAAAACAGGTTGTTTGGCAACCTTTAGAAAACATTTAGCCCTTTTTGAAAAATAACTCATTTTGGTCTTTGAAATCAGTGATCTAGGTTCGGAGGTTGGTTATGTGTAGGGAAGACGCACTAAGCCATCACCCTACCCCGCCCTTTCGGTACCTACATGTCAATCTACCCTAGATTCACCTATGAGAGTCTTTAACTAACTATTATTCAATCCTATCCACTTTGAAAAATAATGTTTGAAAAGACACTAACATGATGCATGATATGCAAGTGCAATAGAAGAGAGTTGATTTGAAAATAGATTTGAAAAGAGGAATTTGATTTGATTTTAGAAGAAAGATTTGAAAGGATAGATTTGAAATTGGAAAGTTTGAAAAAATGGAAATAGAGATTTGAAAACAAAAATTTGAAATTGGAAGTTTGAAAATAGATTGAAGATTTGAAAAGATTGTAGAATTTGAGATTTGGAAAATATGGAGATAGAAATTTAAAAAAATGTTGTGGAATTTGAGATTTGAAAAATATTGTGACCGCACCCATGAGGGTTGCCTACGTATCCTTTTGGAAGAATTAGGTCAGTCGTAGTTCGGACAAGAGTCTGATAGAAGGTATGAGTGGAAGAAAGAGATTGAATTGGAAATTGGGTTGGAAGATTGAGAGACTGAACTTTAATTGGAAAATTTGAAAAGACTTGACTTTGGAAAACTTGGTTTTAGGAAACCTAGACTTAAAGACTTCGAAAAGAAGGTTTGGATTTGACTTGGAAAGATTTTGGAAAATAATTGACTTGAATATTGGACTTGGAAGATTAGGAAAACTTGGAATTTAGGAAAGATTTGGATTAGGAAAGTGTCATTTTAGGAAAGTTTTGGAATTAGGAAAGTTTCAACTTAGGAAAGCTCTGAATTAAGAAAGTTTTATGTTAAGAAAGTTTCATTTTTGGAAAGTTTCGTTTTAGAAAAGTTTCAATTTTGGAAAGTGTTTGAATTGGGAAGGTTTTCATTTTAGGAAAGGATTTGAAATTATGAAGTTTTGAAAGTTGGAAAGTTTGGAATATTTTAAAATAAGGAAGTTTTGAAAGTAAGAAAGTTTTGAGTTTAGAAAATTTTAGATTTGGAAAGATTTGAAGTTTTAGGAAAGTTTAGAATTTAGAAAGTTATTAGACTTAAAAAGTCTTAACTTAAGAAAGTTTTGAGCTTGGAAAGCTTTGAATTTGGAAAGATTTGAAATTTAGAAAGTTTAAGATTTAGAAAGTTTTAGAGTTTGTATTTTAGAAAATCTTGAAATTAGGAAATGTTTGAGTTTTAGAAAGATTTGAACACTTAGGTTGGAAAAAGTTAAGATTTGAAAAGCGGTAGAATTAGGAAATGGTTGAATTAGGAAAGATGTGGAAGTTAAGTTTCAAAATTTAGGAAAGATTTTTATGTTCAAGTTTTGGAAACTTAAGATTTAGGAAAGTAGAAGATTAGGAAAGAGTTGGATTAGGAAAGGTTTGGAGTTGGAAAGATTGAGATTCCTATTTCCTAAAACAAGGGATTGGATTAGGAAATAAGGGATTGGATTTGATTTTATTTCCAAAAATGGAGGATTGGATCTAGTTTCCTAAACGGAAAAATTGGATTTGGTTTCCTAAAGGGAAGTTTGGAATTGACAAGGATTTGGAAAGGGAGGTTTTAGAAACCCTAGATTTGGAAGGCTATAGTTTTGACATAGAAAAGAGGTTTTTAGAAACCTAATTTTGACGTAGAAAATGGGAGTTTTTGGAGACCTAGGTTTGGGGACAAGATTGAAAATCATGTTTTTCGAAAGAAAATTAGGGTTTCCTAATTGTGAGTTCTAGGGCTTGACTTGTGCTCTAAGGAAAGAGTTTTTTTGAAAAGTGTGTTTTTGGGAACGGAGATTTTTAGAAGGGAATCCTAAGGAGGAGTTTTTGGAAAGTGTGTTTTTGAAAACAAGTTTTTTGGAAGGAAATCCTAAAGAGGAGTTTCTAGAAGGAAGATTTTGGGAAGAGTTTTTAGGAAAGAGAATTTTGGTAAAAGATTATTGGAGAGAGCTTTTGGAAAGATTTTTTCTAAGGAGCATTTTTAAAAAGTAGATTTTGGGGAGAGGATTTTGGAAGGAGTTGAAAAAATGAGTTTTCAAAAATAGATTTTTGGAGAGAGTTTTTGAAAACAACTTTGGAAAGGAGAGTTTTAAGAAAGTATGTTAAAAAAAAAAGATTTTTAGGAAGAGATTTTTGAAAAGATAGTTTTTAGAAGATGTAAAAACATCTCACTTTCCTAAAGCAATTATAACCATAGGAGGGCTAGAACCACTTTAGGAAAGCGGTTTTGAAAACAACAAGATTTGAAAATATGGACCATATTGATCACTTTGAATGTAACACTTTCCTAAAGCAACCCTAGCCATGGAAAAGCTAGAATCACCCTAGGATCGTGATTTTGAAAACATATTTTGAAAAAGGAGATTTCGATGCAATTTTGAAAACAAGTTTAATGCAAGCTTTGAAAACGAGTTTGAAAACGGTTTTTGGAATATGCAAGATCATGATATGCACAATGCAAATTTGGGGTCGTGAACATACAAGGTTAAGGCTTCACCACATAATCAAGGGGGCCGAACTCACATGGTCTCCGGTTAAACTAAAAGAAAGCCCCCGACACGGTGACTCTCCAATAGTCCAATCCTACACATTGACCGGGAATCCCCTTGTTTCAAGTATGCAAAGAGAGGGGGGGGGGGGGGGAAGATGGGGGATTAAAATAGAGAAAACCCAAGTGGGTTAGGAGAGAGAAGAGAGAGGGGGGAAGTGCGGAAATTTAAATAAGAAGCCTACCGTATGTCTTCTTTATTTTGCGCCCCTTGCTTGTCTTCGGTTTTCGTCTTGATCTTCATCTTCAATCTTCAGGAGTTGTCTTCAATCTTCAAACTTCATATTGCAGCTCTTCAAGTCTTCAAAGGAGGGTTGGAGGCTAGTGTATAAGTGTATGGAGGTGTGTATGAGTGTATAGAATGCTAGGGTTTAGTGTATGGTGGCTAAGGTTTAGAAAACCTAAGGAAGCTAGGGTTTAGGGAATTTCAAGCTCTGTATATCGAATATTGGTGTTTTTAGACTGAGTTTGCGGACCTCTTTCACATTGGAAGAGGCTCTGTATATCGAATATTGGTGTTTTTAGATTGAGTTTGCAGACCTCTTCCACATTGGAAGAGGCTCTATAATTATAGAGATGGGATAGACCTGGCGTCTGTTGCAGTGGCGCCAAGCCAAATTTCCTCTTGGCACCACTAGGAGTGGCGCTAGGCCATTTCTTGGCTTGACACCACTGCTAGTGCTGCCAGCCAGTTAGGAGAGTTTGTAAGTCGGCAAATAATGTATCTTTGGAAGATTTTGGCGCCTGTACTAGTGACTACCATGCAATTTTTAGCCTGGCTTCACTAGGAGTGACTCCGGAAAATTCGAGAATGATTTAAGGGACTGGGAATGGCCCGGAAGGCTAGAAAAGAGCAGGAATACTTAGAACAGCGTCCCGGAGGTATTTGGCTTGAAAAATGAGGGTAGGATGTGTCGGAAGGGTTGACGGGCCTTTAGGGGCAAAACAGTCAATCGGGCAGGAAAGCTCCCGGGACGGACTTGGACTGACCCAGAAGAAGACTCAAGATTTGGAAACATTATTCAGAATGTTCCCAAAGGTTGCCGGTTTGACACCCAGAGCCGGTGTGGTTAGAAAATGTGATCGGCCCACCAGGGGCAAAATGGTCATTTCGCACCAGGTTTGCCAGAACTGACTCGGAATGATCCAAAAGGACAAAGAAAAGTTGAGGACACTATGAAAAGCATTCTCGGGAAGTTTCCGGTTTGATACCCAGGGTCGGTGTGGTCAGAAAAGGCGACCGACCCTCCAGGGGCAAAACAGTCATTTTGTACCGGGTTTGCTGGAATTGACTCGGAATGATTCGGAAGGATAAAGAAGGGTTGAGAATACTATAAGAAGCAATCTCAGGAGGTTACCGGTTTGATACCTAGAGCCGGTGTGGTTGGAAAAGGAGACCGGCCCACTAGGGGCAAAACGGTTGTTTTGTACCGGGTTTGCCAGAACTAACTCAAAATGATCCGAAAGGATAAAGAAGGGTTGAGAATACTATAAGAAGCAATCTCAGGAGGTTACTGGTTTGATACCCAGAGCCGGTGTGGTTCCCGAGGCGTTCGGATGCCTAGGGGCAAAATGGTCATCTTGACCGAAAAGTCTCGAAAAAGACCCAAGGGGCAGTTTGGTCATTTTTCACCGAAATGGGCTAGCAGGCATTGGTGTTGACCTGGGTTTTGAGTGTTTCCGCCACTCTGACGGCGGTCGTCGTGACACAGGGGTTTGTTGGCAATTCCCTATATCGACCTGCTTGTGAGTATTTTCGCTACTCTAACGGTTGCGATGTTTGCGAGTATTTCTGCTACTCTGACGATTCGCGATCATTTTCAAGGCTGCCTGATCTTGGGAAACTGCTAAAGGGACTAAGCACCTGAGAAGTCAACTTTCTTGAAAGGCGTGCCTAAACGGACATTTCTGCATTGATGAGCTAGCAGGCGCCAAAGGTGGACCATTTTACCATCAAGGGGACTTGGGGTCTCGTCCCGGTCAACAGGTTTAAAGGGACTTACAGTTTTGAAGAGATTTTTTAAAAAAAACATGTCGGACCGTCTCGAGGAATAAACTATCTCGAGAGAGGGATTGGAATTGGAAAGGGGTCTTATCGCCTTCGGAAAGACGTGCCTGATTGGAACCGTCTCGAGGAATAAACTGTCTCGAGAGAGGGATTGGAATTGGAAGGGGTCTTATCATCTTCAGAAAGACGTGCCTGATTTAGAACCGTCTCTAGGGATAACTGTCTCGAGAGAAGGATTAGAAAGGGGAATAGATTTACCGTCTCGAGAAATCAACTGTCTCGAGAGAGGGGTTGGAAAGGGGACTTACTGTCTTCGGAAAGACGTGCTTGATTTGGAACCGTCTCGAGGAATAAACTGTCTCGAGAGAGGGATTGGAAAGGGGACTTACCGTCTTCGGAAAGACGTGCCTGATTTAGAACCGTCTTGAGGGATAAACTTTCTCGAGAGAGGGATTGGAAAGGAGACTTATCATCTTCAAAAAGACGTGCTTGATTTAGAACCGTCTCAAGGGATAAACTGTCTCGAGAGAGCGATTGGAAAGGGGACTTACCGTCTTCGAAAAGACGTGCCTGATTTGGAACCGTCTCGAGGAATAAACTGTCTTGAGAGAGGGATTGGAGTTGGAATTGGAAAAGATAATGCCCCTAAGGGCATTTTGGTTATTTTTGCCTCTATTTGGGCCTAGTGGGCCCACGAAGCGAAGGACAGACGGGATTTGGACTTAGAAAGTTGGTTTCGATTGGAATATGCCCACAATGACTTGAACACAAGTCTGGACGGAGTGTAGACTGCCTAGCGGTCAAAAATGAAGTGCTTACAGCTGCCCCTCTTTTTCTATCTTTGCTTGTCAAAGACAGAAAATGATAAAAGTAAGAGTCCCATGTTGACCGCGAGGTAGTCGGAGGGATGGACATTGGAAATCTTTTGACAACGGGGTTCGAAAATGGATAACGGGCCACAAAGGCCTTCAAAAATGAGATTTGGTGGGAAAGAGGGCAAAGCTACCCAGAATTTGCAACTGGCGCCACTGCTAGTGGTGTCTTTGGTAGAAAATGCTTGGCGCCTCTGCTAGTGGCGCTAGGCTTGGAGTTAAAACTAGAAAATTTCTAGTTCGAACAACCGTGGCATTTTGGAGGGTTTTCACAAATCCGAGAGACTTTGTGTGAAAATTGACTTGAACCTTGAAGGGATACTTCTTGGAGACCACGGGTGATTGCCGAAAGGAGGCCACGTCGCCGGAAAAGTTGCCGAAAGAGAAAATTTCGCCAGAGAACTTCCAAAAAGTGAGTTTTCAAATTTTATTGATTTTGATGTGTAAAACTTCATTTGAATCATGTGAATAGTGGAACTTGATGTTTTGATGTGTTTTGAACATGATGGTGATATTATTTTTACATTTTGGTGCTTGTTTGATTGAATTTGAGTGACTTTTCATGATTATGCGAAGAGAGTTTTCTACAGGAATAGTGAATTTATTCCTACAGACTTGGGCATTGGGTTTTCTGGCTGGATTTTTGTGCAATGTGCCTTAGAAAAATGTGTTTAACAACCGTGTGAAGTTTCGTGATTTTTTGAAAACTCGGTGATTTTTTGATTTTTTGAAAAATAGGAAAATACTTAGAAAATTTAGAAAAATGAGAAAACTCAAGAAATTGATGGGATTTTTAGAGTTTAAAATTCGAAAAATGTAGAAATATTTTTGGAAAACATTTGAAAGAATTTTGAGAAATTTTAGGACATTTTTGAAAATCATGGATTTATTGAAAAAATAAAACATGTGTTTTGAAAATTTTAAAAAATTGAAAAGTGTGCACGGGTGCTAATATATGTGATTGTGACAAAGTGAAGTGCACGTTTTGTGTTTTGTGTTGATGTCATGGGTGTTGTAGGGGCCATTTTTAAACAAAACTCTGCCGAAATGTTTAGAAATTAGGGAAAGAGTTAGAAAAGGTTTTTATAAATAAAATATTTTTGAAGGAAAAAGACAAAAAACCCTTGAGATTTGACTTAGAGTTGAAAAATCACAATGTGTAAAAATTTTGTTTTTGACTTATCATTTGAAATCTTTTTATTATTTTGTGTTAGTTGTTTATTTTATTTTACTTTATTATGTTTTTATTTATCTGCATGTGTTGTACGTTAACACCTCCTACCTTGGCTTACCTTTTAGGATGGCAGACGCAGGCGATGATGGTTCTGAGAAAAGACGCCGCTTTGGGAAGATGACCCGAACAGATTCTTGTTGGCAGCTCCAGTCTCTCCTGGGGTAGTCGCAAATCAACTAGCATGGCATCCTCTAGCCAGAATGGAAGGGGAGGAGTAGGCCTCCAGTCGACCCATTCCCTCCAGTCAAGCGAACATTTAAAAAGGAAATAGATGTCGAGTTTTTCCACTTTTGTCTTTTAGGATGGCTGACATTATTTTGAGTTGACTGCGGATTTGGTACGACAGGTATCCTCCAGATGAGCAAGACATTTTTCGCTGGTCCTTTGGTTGTACAGTTTCTCTCCTATTGGTGCAGCTTATTTTCGGTAGTGGTTCCCTTCTGGCAACCTGGCTTATCTTTCTTCCATGAGCTCACTCCCTCTGATCACGAGTATGGTTTCCTCCTAGGTCTTCGAGAAGATTTGGTTGACATTATGGGACCCATTTTTCCTTATGGTTGCATCATAGTTGTCTCGTCTCAGCTTGGATTCCGTGTGTAGTCTTTTCTTCTAATCTCCTGCCCCTAGTTTCCTTATGTCCCATTGAAGCTCTTGTTCTCACATTCTGAGTTTGTGACGCAGAGGAGAGCTCATTCTGGGGATTGACATACTTCTCAAGATTGGTCCATTTCTCCATAATAGCCCTAGCTCGGTTTCGCTTGAACTTGTTGATGTTTCCGCGAAGGGATGACTCAGTTGGCCGTTGATTGCACGCATTGCTCGCCAGGATTCGTGAAGGACACTCATATGCTCCTATGGTTGTGGGACAGAACTTCGTGAGCCTTACTAGACTCTGGCAGGGGGTCGATACTCATTGTTGGGGATGTGCTTCATTATTCCAGCCTTGGGCGATCAGACACCTATTTGTTACTTATATTTTTTAGCATGCATGGTATCCCGAGTCGAAAGTCATTTGATTGGGGAGGTCGAGGGTGGGTCATTGCCCCATTCTCTGTTCCTTGTCGATCATGGAAATCTAAACTTTTTGAGGCGTGTGCCGACGCTGGGGATGTCTGAATGGTGGCTTTAGCTCCTTTTTATGTTTTACCTCGTTCCCTGTTTCTTATTAGAGAGAGAGAGAGAAAGACATAGAGTTAGTTTTTGTACAAAAGCAGTTTACTTATGCCAATTCTAAAAATGCACATGTAAAGGAGTGAATGCATGTTATACTTTTTATTTTTTTATTATTTTTTTATGAATGCACATGGAATTAGATGTGTGACTTATTTTACATGTCCTATTTTTTTTGTACATATATCTTTTTATGAATGCACAAGTTCATACACGAATGAAATTTAATGCATGTTATACTTTTAAATGAATTTACATACAAGAATGGAATTGAATGCATGACATGCCTTTGATGAATACATGAATAAATATGAACTACACATGAATTTAATGGATGTACAATTTATACATGTCGTGGATGCATTAGTACTGCAAGTATATAAGCTGTTTACAAAGAATGTCCCAGGATTGCCTTAGGACCCATACTCTCAGAATTCTGTTTCCTTTCCAAGATTCTGCCCCATTTAGTTTTTTTCCATTCTCATCGGGGTGTGATAGCATTTGCACCATTCTCTAGGGATCTTAACCTTTCGGTTTACTATTCTATCCCTACTTTGTACAGGGTTACTGTTTGGGATTTTTCTGATCTCACTTGGTTTTCTCTCTCAGATCTCCAAAATGCCACCATGGCTCGAGCAACAACTCGCATGCCCGTTGCAGAGCGATAAACAGCTAAGCCCTCAATCCAAGAAGACTTCTTTTTGGACCGTAATGTAGGTTGGGTTTAGGGGTTGTAAGAAACAAAGAGATAATTAGGCTCAAAGATCTTCTTTTAGTGGGGTTGTTTAAACCAAAACCATTTGAGCATACTTTGGAACATGAGATTGCCCCTGCATTCCTTCCCAGTTCTCTTTTCTCACCCCTACCTGTCTTGGTATTGTTCAAGTTTATTTGGACTAAGCAATTTTTTTTTATCAGAGAGGACTTTAATTTGGACTGTAACGTAGGCTAGGTTAAGGGGTTTATGAATGAACAGGAGATGTAGGCTCAAATTCGATGTTGCTTCAAGTAGGGTTTAGATTCGCACCATCCTTGGTTGGTCTTCCAGTGGGGTTTTATCCCCTGATATCCTCCTCTAACTTCAGAAACATGTCTGGCTCATTTAGATCAAGTAATCTTTCTCAATCAGAGTGGACTTTAGTAGGGTTGTAACGTAGGCCATGGTTTGGGGTTTAACAAGAAAGGGTAAAGACTCAAACCTATTGCTTCTATTGGGCTTCCTTATCACCTAGGATCACCTTTGAACATATATTCTTTAAAGAGTTCACCTTTCTTGTAGTCTAATCCTTGACCTTGTAACGGAGTTGTCTGACATTTGTCCCCTGATTTCTGGCCTTTCTATATGTTCTTCAAGATAACACAAATATTTTTTGTTTTCGGCCTCTTGCCCCTTGGCAACTCTTTTCCTTTGCTATTCTTTTTCATCTCTTTTCTTTCTTTTTATGAAACAAACAATTATGCAACCCTTTTCCTCCTTTGACCTTTTTCTTAACAACTCAATCTAACCCATTGTGGGTAGTGATCCTTACGTTGGGGTTTTTTTCTAGAGAAAAAGGTAACTGGCTCAATAAGTTTGACAAGGGTTGCTTTTAACTGTATGGGAAATGAAATGAGGGCCCCTTTTCATTTTGAACAAGATTGCTTGATCCATAGAGCCTTCACGTTACTTCAGCTTGATGGTCGATGACATTCTCTGCCAGATCTTCTGCTGCCTGTCTGCCCCAGTGTGGGGGGATGGTTTCCGATCGGGGTTGACAAAAAAATCTTCCGCTTTCTACGAGGCACTAGTGGGTTAAGCAAAATGGGATATTTTTGTGTATGGTAGTAGAATTGAGGGCCTCTAATCATTTCAAATTGAATTGCTTAGTCCATAAAGCCTTAGTACAAAATTTAGACACTATTCATAGGGATGATGTGTTTCTGTCAGTAAACCCCTACATGTTCTATCAAATCAACTATTTTGTGCTTGCCCCATTGTGGGTTATGGTTCTTGGTTTGGGGATATCTAAAAAGAAATTATGTACGGCTCTAGTGGGCTGAGCAAAGGATAGTGTTTATTTGGGATAAATAGAACAATGGCTTCTCATCATTTTTGAAACTTGGCTACCCATCGCCTAGCCAGGATATCATGCAAGTGTCGCCTTGTCAATAGAATTTGCACCTCTTTGTTGTGATTGCCCTCCTCCTATCTCTCATTCTCTCTTTGTCTCTCGAAGGTTTTAACCCTTTTAAATGGGTGGCCTATGCTATCCCATCCTTCAAGTCGAGTCATTTACCAAATGGGGAAGAAACCCTAACTGTGCCAATCATCCACAAGAGTATGAAACAAAGGGAATAAACTGGGAACTACCTATTTTCATTTAAAAACATGATTACATGGCATGCAGTACTCATTTAAATAAGATATGCAAGAAATAGAAAGATACAAAGGAAGCAGACAAATTTTATGAAAACCTCCCTTTTCTTGTGGACCTTTTGGTGAGAACCCTTAACCCTTAATAGGGTTCTGGGACTATGCCAACTCTTTGGTGCTTTATTCACCGGGTATATCAATGAACGGCGAGTTCAGGACATTTGACATGCATTTGGAAGTTAAAGGATTATGTTGTTGCAATGCACGGGTCTGACAAGACTTTGCAAATAGTGAAGTCCTCTTCTACTTAAAGTCCTCCTCTGCTCGGATGGTGGTTGTCACGGCATGGCACGGAGGTAACGTTTTGTAGGTGGATGATCAGTTCTTGTTACTCCTTAATGTAGGTTTGGCCTTTGCTTATCCTTTCGTGAGTTTGAATTGGGCATAATGCTAGAGGGGTTTTCACGCATTCGGTTGTGCTTTTTGACCTGAAAAAATAAAATGAAATGTAGTTAGCACGTGGAGTTGGAAGTTCTATGTGATGCATGTCCTATGAAAGGTCCCTGCTTTGAGGGAATCTAGACATGATGACAAGTCCATTTTGGAGGTGGGGTTTTGCCCCTATTATGTAATACAATACCTCTTCGGCGTGGGCCGGTTGATGTTTTCTTATGTGGGCAATCCCTCCTCCATGGACAGAGAGATTTGGGCCTCTCCCGAGATATGGTTCTATGCATGCTATGAATCCGTAGAGTTTAAGAATCCTTAGGAGTTTTGGTAGGTTCAATTAACATGAGATTGGATTGCTCCTTTCTCTCTACGGTTGATTAGATGCATGAGAATGAAATGATTTGAGTTTCTTGGAACTCTTGTCTTAGAATGGATGTGGATGCATGAGCAATAAAAGAAGTGAACATGTAAGCAATATGATGATAATAAGTCAGTGATTGAGAAAACCCCCTTTCTTGTCTTGCTTTTGTCTTCAGTTCTCTTAATACTTGGAGATGAAGAGGGGAAGGATAGAAGACAAGAAACAAAAGAAGAAAAAAAGAAGTTAGTGCCTTGATTTGAACATTTTTATGCAATGTATGTCCTAGGGGTGCCCCTGCTTGAGAGGCAGACTAAATATGATGCATTGGCTCACTTTTGGAGATAGGGGGGTTGCCCCTGTATGCAGATACCTTACCGTCAGATAGGAACTTGCAACCATCCATGCATTCATTCATAAAAGTAAAAATGTACATTGAATTTTGGGTTTAAGATACAAAGAAATTGAAATACATTTTAACAGGGGAAAGGGGGAACATTTTCCTTTTGGACTTCCACCTATCTAGTTTTACAAAGGAAAAACTTAAACTACTCTTGAGTCTTCGGATTCGCCTTTGTTGGATTTGATGTCGAGGAGGTCGCTGAGAGACCTTGTTGATCGATTGACCCTTGTCTTCTTGACAATCCTATCTCCATGAGCATAGAGGGATTGGGGACCCTCTTATGGAATGGATTGGGATGCATGTCATGAGTCCTAAAGGTTACATGGGAACCCTTAGGGTTTGGGTAGGTTTAATGCAAGGGAGAGTGAACTAGGTGTCACTCTCAATGGGTTGATAATATGCATGAGAATACGATAACTTGAGTTACAAGGAACTCTCGTCTTGCCATGGAATATTGAATGCATGAACATGGGTATGCAAAGAGTATAAAGAGAGAGAATGCAATAGCAAAATAAACGTGCATGCATGAGCAGTTAGACAAGCATTATAACAGTATGAATACAGTCAATATAACAGCAAGAATAGACAAGTATAAATGAAAGTAAGAGTAGTCGCCCTTTCCTCCGTGGTTTTGAAAACGATGCTCGTATCTTAAATTCGGCAGAGGTTCGGCTATGCATGGTGTCTATATAAGCATCAGGTTGAGGGTTGACTAATGTATCCTAAAAAGGCTCGGTCCCCGGATTTTCAAACCTAGGCCCACTCCCCGAGGTGGTGCCATGATCAGTTGGTAATCCGAGCGGGGGAACCATCAAGAGGCCGTAGGCAAAGAAACTGACACAGCATCTTGCCCACAACCAATATACCATTCCCCCTTTCTAACTAGAAAGGTCACATCAGGGTAATAATGCAAGTATGCAGAATGAAGGTGCACATGCAGTGTGTGTGTGGTTTTTAAAAGTGGAAGAAAGAGCCCAACAACTTCCATTCATCCTGTTCATCACATTCATGCATAGCAGTTAATAAAATTTAAACGAAATGTGTACCTACAAAACAAATATGCAAGTGTTAGTATGTGGATGACAAACATAATACAAGATAATATGAATAAATGCATGTTTTTTTTTTTTTTTTTTTTTTGAAAACAATTTTGAGAATTTGGTTTTAAAAATTTAAAGTGAATAGGATTAAACCAAGTTAATTGAAGACTCTACATGGGTGAAGGGTAAAGAGACATGACTACAGCCTAACCCTCTAAGTGTCCCTAGTGGAGTCGCCAGTTGTCGCGCCCAGATTTTTCGCACTCAAGGAATACACACACAAGCGGGAAAAATGTTGTACTCTCTCGTTAGAACTCACCCTCCTAGAAGAATGAGTGCGACTAAGTTTGAATTGAAAATAGATTTGAATAAAGGTCCTTTAGAAAAGATTTAGAGTCGCTACCTAACTTGATTAAGGTGAGTTAGGTCACCTAAACACTAAGCATAATCCGAAAACTACACTCAGGGTTTTTGGAAAAGGTTTTGAAAAGATCTCCTCAAGAGAGGGTTTTTAAGAAAACAGGTTGTTTGGCAACCTTTAGAAAATATTTAGCCCTTTTTGAAAAATAACTCCTTTTGGTCTTTAAAATCAGTGATCTAGGCTCGGAGGTTGGGTACGTGTAGAGAAGACGCACTAAGCCATCACCCTACCCCGCCCTTTCGGTACCTACCTAGATTCACCTATGAAAGTCTTTAACTAACTATTGTTCAATCCTATCCACTTTGAAAAACAATGTTTGAAAAGACACTAACATGATGCATGATATGCAAATGCAATAGAAGAGAGTTGATTTGGAAATAGATTTGAAAATAGGAATTTGATTTGATTTTAGAAGAAAGATTTGAAAGGATAGATTTGAAATTGGAAAGTTTGAAAAATTGGAAATAGAGATTTGAAAATAGAAATTTGAAATTGGAAGTTTGAAAATAGATTGGAGATTTAAAAAGATTGTAGAATTTGAGATTTGGAAAATATAGAGATAGAAATTTAAAAAAATGTTGTGGAATTTGAGATTTGAAAAATGTTGTGACCGCACCCATGAGGGTTGCCTACGTATCCTTTTGCAAGAATCAGGTCAGTCGTAGTTCGGACAAGAGTCTAATAGAAAGTATGAGTGGAATAAAGAGATTGAATTGAAAATTGGATTGGAAGATTGAGAGATTGAACTTTGATTAAAAAATTTAAAAAAACTTGACTTTGTACCGGATTTGCCGGAATTGACTCGGAATGATCCGGAAGGATAAAGAAGGGTTGAGAATACTATAAGAAGCAATCTCAGGAGGTTACCAGTTTGATATCCAGAGTCGGTGTGGTTGGAAAAGGAGACCGGCCAACTAGGGGCAAAACGGTCATTTTGTACAGGGTTTGCTAGAATTGACTCGAAATAATCCGAAAGGATAAAATGGGTTGAGAATAGTATAAGAAGCAATCTCAGGAAGTTACTGGTTTGATACCCAAAGATAGTGTGGTTCCCAGGGCATTCAGATGCCTAGGGGTAAAATGGTCATCTTGACCGAAAAGTCTCGAAAAAGACCCAAGGGGCAGTTTGGTCATTTTTCACCGAAGTGGGCTAGCAGGCACTGGTGTTGACCTAGGTTTTGAGTGTTTCCGGCACTCTAACGGCGGTCGTTGTGACACAAGGGTTTGTTGGCAATTCCCTATATCGACCTGCTTGCGAGTATTTCCGCTACTCTAACGGTTGCGATGTTTGAAAGTATTTTCGCTACTTTGACGATTCGCGATCATTCTCGAGACTACCTGATCTCGAAAAGCTACTAAAGGCACTTAGTGCCTGAGAAGTTAACTTTCTCAGAAGGCGTGCCTAAACGGACATTTCTGCATTGGCAGGCTAGCAGGCGCCAAAGGTGGACCATTCTATCATCTAGGGGACTTACGTCTCGTCTTGGTCAACAGGTTTAAAGGGACTTACCGGTTTGAAGAGATTTTCTTTGAAAAACGTGCCGAACTGTCTCAAGGAATAAATTGTCGAGAGAGAGGGATTGGAATTGGAAAGGGGTCTTATCGCCTTCGGAAAGACGTGCCTGATTGGAACCGTCTTGAGGAATAACCTGCCTCAAGAGAGGGATTGACATTGGAAAGGGGTCTTATAGTCTTCGGAAAGACATGCCTGATTTGGAATAGATTTGCCGTCTCGAGAAATCAACTATCTCAAGAGAGGGGTTGGAAAGGGGACTTACCATCTTCGAAAAGACGTGCCTAATTTGGAACTGTCTCAAGGAATAAACTGTCTCGAAAGAGGGATTGGAAAGGGGACTTACCGTCTTCGAAAAGACGTGCCTAATTTAGAACCGTCTTAAGGGATAAACTGTCTCGAGAAAGGGATTGGAAAGGGGACTTACCGTTTTTGGAAAGACGTGCCTGATTTAGAACCGTCTAGAGGGATAAACTGTCTCGAGAGAGGAATTGGAAAGGGGACTTACCATCTTCGGAAAGACGTGCCTGATTTGGAACCGTCTCGAGGAATAAACTGTCTTGAGAGAAGGATTGGAGTTGGAATTGGAAAAGATAATGTCCCTAAGGGCATTTTGGTTATTTTGCCTCTATTTGGGCCTGGTGGGCCTGCAAAGCGAAGGACAGACGGGATTTGGACTTAGAAAGTTGGTTTCGATTGGAATATGCCCATAATGACTTGAACACAAGTCTAGACGGAGTGTAGACTGTCGAGCGGTCAAAAATGGGGTGCTTACAGTTGGCAATTCCCAATGTCAACTTGTTTGTGAGTGTTTCTGCCACTCTGACGGTTGCGATGTTTGCAAGTGTTTTCGCCACTCTGACAGGGTGCGTTCATTCCGAAGACTACCTGATCTCAAGAAGCTGCTAGGTGGACTTATCGTCTAAGGAATCAACTTTCACGAAAGACATGTCGAATAACAAACATTCTTCATTAGCAGGCTTACAGGCGCCAAAGGTGAACCGTTCTACCATCTCGGGGACTTGGGTTCTGTCCTGATCAATGGGTTTGAAGGGACTTAACATTTTGAAGAGTTTTCTCAAAAAACATGCTGGACTAGATGGACTTACCGCTTGAGAGATCAACTTTCTCCGAAGGTATGCCGGATTGACTTTGATTGATCTGGATTGGAGTTTAAACTGGAATTGTGGTTGAAATAGGTGTTGAGTCAAGGTTGATCCTTGTTGACTCAAGGTTAATTCCCATGTTGGTTTTGATGATAACTAAACCTTATGTTATGTTACTAATGAATCTACTTAGTGTGCAGATTAACAAGTTCATAAGTTAGACTTAAAGTTGGATCTTAAGTCTAATACATATCAAAGGAATGCACAACAAGTTCAAGATGCAAGTAATGAATTCAAAGGGCTATGCAATGAACCAAACTGAGTTATGATGCCTATCTCTACTTCAAACATGTGTTCTACATTCGAAGAGATTGAAGGTGTTCAATTGAAGCTTCTTTCAAGTATGCATAGTTTCAATGAAGATTAACTTGCACCAGACTAAAGCCTTCATCAAAATATGCAAAGAACAGTTGAAGAAGTGCAATGCTCAGTTGAAGATGAATTGGTTGTTGAAGAATTTGGAAAATGCTCAAGAGATGATCTCATCTGGTATGCTTCAGACCAATTCAAGACAATGAGATTGAAGTTGCTAAGAAGATGGCTCACAATGAATATTTGATCTTTAGATAGAATCCAAAATGAAGAATTGCTGTCAAAGAGAGGAAATTAGAATTGAAGCATTGTGAAGCTTCATACAATTGAAGAAGATTGGCATTGAAGAAGATGTTCTACAATGATTGAAGAAGCTTTGCAAATGAAGAAGTAAAATTCAGCTTTAATCAAATGAAGCTTTGAGATTCAAGAAGAAGATCAACATCCAATGATTGATTCAATTCAAATTTAAATAGAAGTTAACTCTGATGAGTTAAGAAGATTTGATTGATCATCATACCCCAAAGACATACTCCTTAAAAATCTTACACCAGTGCTTTGATAAGCTTGATTAATAGAAATCTGAAGGCTAAATTCTGGGCAATGAGGGGACTCATGAAAATGAGGAGTCGCCTCCTGATCACAGACGCTAAAAGGCCTGAAGACATATTGAACAATGAGGGGACCCATGGAATTGAGGTGTCGCCTCTTGCACACAGAAGCAAAATGTCTGAAGACCAAATAGAAAATGAGCGAACACAATGAAATGAAGTGTCACCTCATAAAGACAGACGCCAAGGCCTGAAGATAAGATGATCAATGAGCGGACACCTGAAGATGAAGTGTCGCCTCCTGGTAGCAGAAGCAAAAGGCTGGAAGTTTTAAATGATCAATGAGTAGACACCTGAAGCAGAAGTGTCACCTCATAACAACATAAGCCTAATATAAAGAAGACAGATGAACAACGAGTCGCCTCATTAACATGAAGAGGGGACTCATGAACCCAGTGAACATCGTCTGGTAAATGCAGAAGCAGGAAGTGTCGACACCACAGAAAATGGAGCCGACTCCCTCTGTTATAACGGCTATTTTTCTTAACGTTATAACGGATTGGATGCACATTAATGATACCCAACCACCTCCAACGGATGGAATCAATGCAAGGGTATATATACTAGCCTCCAACTGCATTTATATATAAGAATCAATAGGAAGAAACAACAAGAGACAAGAATCACTGATATACACTGAATACTCTTTCTACTTTCATCTATGAGCTTTGATCGTAAATTTACTCTAGTTAGAGAGTTTGTTTGTGAGTTGTATATTCTTATACACTTGTAACTGAGAGTTTGAGAGTTCTCTTGTGTGAAGCAAAACTCTTGTAAAGTTTGAGAGGAGCTTGGACAAAACCACTTAGGAATTGAAGAAGCTCGGTAAGGAGTTCTTGTGGAGTAAGCTGAGCACTTTGTCAATCAGCAACCCATCGTGTCATAATTGATTACATAGTGGAAGAAGGCTTCAAGGAGGTCTTGGGGTGAGGACGTAGACCACGGTTTATGATTGAACCTCGGTAAATCTGTGTCTCTCTCTTTTTGCTCTGTTTTCTTTGCTTCTCTTGTTAACATTGCTTTGCACATAGATTAACCATTGCTATATTGTTTAGATTAATCTTAATTAATCTTAACTTGTATTAAGAGTTGAAAAACCCAATTCACCCCCCTCTTGGGTTGCCTATTGGACCAACAATAGGGACTTACCATCTCTAGGAAGATGTGCCTACTTGAATTGGACTAACTGATGTCCGAAGGGCATTTTAGTCATTTTACCTCTGTTGGGCTCGGTGGGCCCGCAAAGCGATTGATAGATTGGATTGAGTCTAGAAATTGATTTAGATTTGAATGTGTCTATGTCGGTTTGAATATAAGTCTGGATGGACCGGAGATTGTCAAGCGATAAAAAATGGGGTGCTTACAACTGCCCCTCTTTTTTTGTCTTAACTTGTCAAAGGCAAAAAAATAATAAAGTAAGAGTTCCATATTGACCACAAGGCGATTGGAGGGACGAAATTGGAGGACTTTTGAAGACTATGTAAGCACCCCATTTTTGACCGCTCGGCAGTCTACATTCTGTCCAAACTTGTTTTCAAGTCATTTTGGGCATATTCCAATCGAAACCAATTCTCTAGGTCCAAATTCCGTCTTTCCATCGCTTCGCGGGCCTGTCAGGCCCAAATAGAGGCAAAATAACCAAAATGCCCTTAGGGGCATTGTCCTTTCTTATTCCAATCCCAATCCCTCTCTCGAGACAGTTTATTCCTCGAGACGGTCCGAGTAGCAAAACTACTCACAGAACCGTTAGAGTGGCGGAAACACTCACAAAACTGTTAGAGTGGCGGAAACACTCATAAAACCGTTAGAGTAGCGGAAGTACTCACAAAACCGTTAGAGTAGCGGAAATACTCACAGAACCGTTAGAGTAGCGGAAATACTCACAGAACCGTTAGAGTGGCGAAAACACTCACAGAACCGTTAGAGTGGCGGAAGCACTCACAAAACCGTTAGAGTAGCGGAAGTACTCACAAAACCGTTAGAGTGGCGGAAACACTCACAATCTAGGCTCGCCTCTTCGGAGACGGTAAGACCCCTTTCCAATCCCACTCTCGAGACAGTTTATTCCTCGAGACGGTTCCAATCCAGGCACGTCTCCTCGGAGACGGTAAGACCCCTTTCCAATCCCACTCTCGAGACAGTTTATTCCTCGAGACGGTCTGAGTAGCAAAACTACTCACAAAACCGTTAGAGTAGCGGAAATACTCAACCCTGTCCGAGTAGCAGAAATACTCAACCCCGTCCGAGTAGCAGAAATACTCCCAAATCATCAACCCCGTCTGAGTAGCGGAAATACTCACACCGTTAGAGTGACGGAAATACTCAAAACCCAAGTCAACACCCGTGTCTGTTAGCTCACCTCGGTGAAAAATGACCAGACTATCCTTAGGACCTTTTCCGAGACTCTCCGGTCAAGATGACCATTTTGCCCCTAAGCATCCGAATGCCCCGGGAACCACACCGGCTCTGGGTATCAAACCGGTAACCTCCTGAGACTACTTTTTATAGTATTCTCAATCTTCCTTTATCTTTCCAGATCATTCCGAGTCAGTTCTGGCCAACCTGGTATAAAATGACCGTTTTGCCCCTAGAGGGCTGATCTCCTTCTTCGACCACACCGGCTCTGGGAATCAAACCGGTAATGTCCCAAGAATACTTTTTATAGTGTTCTCAACCTTTCTTTACCTTTCCAGACCATTCCGAGTCAGTTCCGGCAAACCCGGTACAAAATGACCGTTTTGCCCCTGGTGGGCCGGTCTCCATTTCCGACCACGCCGGCTCTGGGAATCAAACCGGAAACCTCCGGGAACATTCTGAATAATGTTTCCAGATCCCAAGTCTTCTTCTGAGACAATTCGAGTTCGCCCCGGTAGCTTCCCAGTCCGATTGACCGTTTTGCCCCTAAAGGCCCAGTCAACCTTTTCGACTCACCTTATCTTCATTTTTCAAGTCAAATACCTCCAGGACACTATTTTAAGTGTTCTTGCTCCTTTCCAGCCTTCCGGGTCATTCCTGGCTCCTCCAAATCATTCCCAGACTTTCTGGAGTCACTCCTAGTGAAGCTAGGCTAAAAGTTGCATGGTAGTCACTAGTACAGGCGCCTAAATCTAGTCAAAGATACGTTGCTTGCCGACCTTAAATCTTTCCTAATTGGCTGGCGCCACTACTAGTGGCGCTAAGCCAAAAAATGGTCTAGCCCCACTCCTAGTGCCGCCAGTATAGAATTTGCCCTGGCGCCACTGCAACAGGTGTCAGGTTTGTCCTCCCTCTATAAATATAGAGCCTCATTCAACATGAAAGGGGTCTGCAAACTTAACCTAAAAATCCTATATTTCGATATACAGAGCTCGAGCACCTCCAAAAACCCTAGCCTTCCTAGGTTCTCCCAAACCCTTGCCACTATACACAAACCCTAGCCTCTTATACACTCATACACACCCCCATACACTCATACACTAGCCTTCAACCACTCTTTGAAGACTTGAAAAGCTGTCATCCAAAGCTTGAAGACAACTCTTGAAGACTGAAGAAGAAGGTCAAGACGAAGATCGAAGACCGAAGACTGCACGGCGCGCAAAATAAAGAAGACATACGGTAGGCTTTCTCTTTAATTTTCTGCACTTCCCCCCTCTCTCTTCTCTCTCCAACCCACTTGGGTTTTCTTTATTTTAATCCCCCATCTCTTTCCCCCCCTTTCTTTGCATGCTTCAAATAAGAGGATTCCCGGTCCATGTGTAGGATTGGGCTATTGGAGAGTCACCGTGTCGGGGGTTTTCTTCTAGTCTAACCAAAGACCACATGGGTCCTGCCCCCTTGATTATGTGGTGAAGCCTTAGCCTTGTATGTTCACGACCCCAAATTGCATTGTGCATATCATAGTCTTGCATCTTCCAAAAATCGTTTTTAAACCCGTTTTCAAAACTGTTTTCAAACTTGTTTTTCAAAATTGCATCAAAATCTCTTTTTCAAAAACTTGTTTTCAAAACCACAATTCTAGGGTGATTCTAGCCTTTCCATGGCTAGGGTTGCTTTAAGAAAGTGTTATATTAAAAGTGGTCTTTTGGTCTATATTTTCAAATCTTATTGTTTTCAAAACCACTTTCTTAAAGTGGTTCTAGCCTTCTTATGGTTAGAATCGCTTTAGGAAAGTGAGACGTTTTCATACTTTCCAAAAAACTCTCTCTTCAAAAATCTCTTCCTAAAATCTCTTTTTCAACTCCTCTCCAAAATCTTTTCCTCAAAATCCACTTTCTAAAAACACTCCCTAGATTCACCTTCCTAAAAACTCTCTCCAAAAACCTTTCTAAAAAACTCTTTTTCCAAAATCTTCCTTCTAGAAATTTCCTCTCTAGGATTTTCCTTCCAAAAAACACGTTTCTAAAAACACACTTTCCAAAGCTCCTTCTCTTTAAAATCTTTTTCCAAAAACTCCCTCTTCAAATTCACTTTCCAAAAACTCCTCCCTAGGACTCCCTTCTAGAAAATCTTCCTCTCCAAAATTGCGCTTTCCAAAAACTCTTTCCTTAAAAGCCCAAATCAAGCCCTAGAACTCGCAATTAGGAAACCCTAATTCTCTTCCCAAAAACATGATTTTCAAACTTTGCCCCAAACCTAGGTTTTTTAAAATCTCTTGTTTTCACATCCAAACTATACACGTTTCCAAAATCTGTTTTCTACATCAAAACTGTAGTTTTCCAAATCTAGGGTTTCTAGAAATTTTCCTTTCCAAATCATTGCCAAATCCAACTTTCCTTTTAGGAAACCAAATCAAATCTCCCCGTTTAGGAAACTAGATCCAATCCTCTGTTTTTGGAAACAAAATCAAATCTTCTCTTTTAGAAACCAAATCCAATCTCTTCCTAATCTAAACCTTTCTTAATTCAATTCCTTCCTAAACCATAAGTTTCCTAAACTTAAACTTTAAATCTTTCCTTAAATTTCGAAATCCAACTCTTTCCTAATTCAACTCCTTTCTAATCTTTCACTTTCCTAAATCTTAAGTTTCCAAAACTTGAACATAAAAATCTTTTCTAAAATTCTGAAATTCAACCCTTTCCTAATTTAACCCCCTTTCTAAATCTTAATTTTCCAAATTCAAGTTTTCAAATCCTTCCTAAACTCAACCTTTCCAAATTTTAAGATTTTCTAAAACTCTAAAACTTTTTAAATCTTAAACTTTCCTTTTTCAAACCTTTCTTAAAACGAAACTTTCTTATTTTCAAAACTTCCTTGTTTTCAAAACTTTTCAAATTCAAAACTTCCCTTTTTCAAAACATTCCAAAATTCAAAACTTTCTTAACTTGAAACTTTCTAAATTTTAAACTTTTCTCAAACTAAACTTTTCCTAATTCAAAACATTTCTAAATTCAATACTTTCCCAAACCTAAAACTTTCCTAAATCCAAAACTTTCCTAATTCGAAATTTTCCTAAATCGGACCTTTCCTAATTCAAACATTTCTTAAATCCAATCTTTCCTAATTTCCTAAACCTTCCAAGTCAAGTCAAAAATTTCCTAGGTCTCCTACCTTTCTTAAGTTTAGGTTTCCTAAATCTCCATCTTTCCAAAACCAAATCTTTCCAAAATCAATCTTTTCAAATCAAAATTCAATCTTCTCAATTCCAAAATTTCAAATTCCAATTTTCAATCCTCCATTCCAAGTTCAATCTTTCAATCTTCCAATTCAATTTCTAGTTCAATCTTTTTCTTCCAATCCAACCTTCTATTTTCAATCGGACTCTGGTCCGAACTACGACTGACCTGATTCCTCAAAGGGATACGTAGGCAACCTTCATAGGTGCAGTTACAACACTTTTCAAACTTTCAATTCCACCCTCATGGGTGCGCTTTCCAAAACATTTTTCAAATCTCAAATTCCAGTCTATTTTCAAAATTTCAATTTCAAATTTCTATTTCCAAATTTCTATTTCTAGTTTTCAAACTTTTCAATTTCAATTCCATCTCTTCAAATCTATTTTCAAATCAAATCAATCTTTTTCCAAATCTATTTTTCAATTCTCTCTTATTTTGCACTTGCATATCATGCATCATGCTAAATTAGTTTTCAAACATTGTTTTTCAAAGTGAATAGGATTGAACTATAGTTAGTTAAAGACTCTCATAGGTGAATCTAGGGTAGATTGACATGTAGGTACCGAAAGGGCGGGGTAGGGTGATGATCTTAGGATATCTTCCCTACACGTAACCAACCTTCGAACCTAGATCACTGATTTCAAAGACCAAAAGGAGTTATTTTTCAAAAAGGGCTAAATATTTTCCAAAGGTTGCCAAACAACCCGTTTTCCTAAAAAAACCCTCTCTTGAGGAGACGTTTTCAAATTGTTTTTTCAAAAAGCCTAAGTGTAGTTTTCGGATTATGCTTAGTTTTTAAGTGACCTAACTCACCTTAATCAAGTTAGGTGGCGACTCCGAATCTTTTTCAAAAGCCCTTTATTCAAACCTGTTTTCAATTCAAACCTAGTCGCACTCATTCTTCTAGGAGGGTGAGTTCTAACGAGAGAGTATAGCATTTTTCCCACTTGTGTGAGTATTCCTCGAGTGCGAAAAATCTGGGTGCGACAGCTAGCGACTCTGCTGGGGACACTTAGAGGGTTAGGCCGTAGTCATGTCTCTTTACCCTTTATTCATGTAGAGTCTTCAATTAACTTGGTTCAATCCTATTCACTTTAAATTTTCCAAACTAAATTTTCAAAATTGTTTTCAAAAAAAAAAAAACATGCATTTATTCATATTATCTTGTATAATGTTTGCCATTCACATACTAACACTTGCATCTTTGTTTTGTAGGTGCACATTTTGTTTAAATTTTACTAATTGTTTTGCATGAATATGATGTACAGGATGAATGGGAGTTGTTGGGCCCTTTCCTCCACTTTTAAAAATCACACACACACTGCATGTGCACTTGCATTCTGCATACTTGCATACCCTGATATGTCCTTTCTAGTTAGAAAGGGGGAACGGTATATTGGTTGTGGGCAAGATGCTGTGTCAGTTTCTTCGCCTACGGCCTCTTGATGGTTCCCCATCTCGGATCACCAACCGATCATGGCACCACCTCGGGGAGTGGGCCTAGGTTTGAAGATCCGGGGACTGTGCCTTTTTAGGACGCATTAGTCAACCCTCAACCTCATACTCATATAGACACCGTGCCTAGCCGAACCTCTGCCGGATTTAGGACACGAGCACCGTTTTCAAAATCACGGTGGAAAGGGCGACTGCTCGTACTTTCATTTATACCTGCTGTTATAATGTTTGTATTTATACTGTTATAATGCTTGTCTAACTGTTCATGCATGCATGTTTACTTCAATTGTACTTTCTTTCCTTATACATTTTGCATATCCATGTTCATGCATTCAATATTTCATGTCAAGACAAGAGTTCCAAGCAACTCAAGTCACTACATTCTCATGCATATGATCAACCCATTGAGAGTGACACCAACGTCACTCTCCCTTGCATTAAACCTACCCAAACCCTAAGGGTTCCCACGAAACCCTAAGGGACTCATCGCATGCATCTCAATCCATTCCATAAGAGGGGCCCCAATCCCTCTATGCTCACGGAGATAGGGTTGCCAAGAAGACAAGGGGCAATCAATCAACAAGGTTTCTCAGCGACCTCCTCGACATCAAATCCAAGGAAGGCGAATCCGAAGACTCAAGAGTAGTTTAGGGTTTCCCTTTGTAAAAGTAGATAGGTGGAAGTCCAAAGGAAAGTGTTCCCCTTCCCTCTATTAAAATGTATTTCAATTCTTTTGTATCTTAAACCTAAAATTTAATGTACTTTTTATTTTTTTTTTATTTTTATGAATGAATGCATGAATGGGCAAGGGTTCCTCCCTGACGGTAAAGTGTCCGCATACAAGGGCAAACCCCCTATCTCCAAAAGTGAGCCAATACATCATGTTTAGTCTCCCTCTCAAGCAGGGCCAACCCTAGGGCATGCATTGCATAAAGCTCTCTAAAAACCAAAACTAACTTGTGACTTGTGTTTTTATCTTTTCTTTTTTTTCTTTTTATTTCTATTTATAGAAGTCACCTTGTACTGAGTCAACATTGCTCCCAAGAAAGTGCAACATCCACCTAGGGATCCTATTATCACTCAGCACAAAGCATCACTGATGGCTGGTAACCCTGAAGAATCCTCTCAGGTCTCACAAGAAGAGGTCAACGAAATGAGGACCAAGATGGATGAGTTGCTCAAACTTATTCAAACTATGGCCATGAAGGATGCTACCGCGGTCCCGTCATCATCAACGACTTCATCTAAAGACCTTGAACCCACTAATCCAAGGATCTTGCTTCAGTCTGACAATGCTAGGAAAACTAAAGAAGATGCCAAAAGGGTCAATGCGGAAGAAGAAGAGACCATATTGCTTTCACCCGTCACAAAGAAGGCCCCTCTAAACCCTCTCAGTCTGAAAATCCAAGGGTTGGAGGATTCGTTGCGAAGCATCCATGGCCATGATGCTTACGGATTCACTTCCTATGATGAGCTATGTTTCTTCCCTGACCACCCCAGGCCTGCTAAGTTTAAAATGCCTGACTTCCAGAAGTACGATGGTACCGGTAACCCTGTTGCTCATCTTCGTCTATATGCTGGAGCGCTAAGTGGACATGGCAATGACCCGAAGCTCCTTATGCAGTTATTCCAACACAGCCTCACCGGGTCGGCTCTACAATGGTTCGCTCGTCTGGACTTAAGGAAGATCACAACCTGGATGGAGCTAGTCAATGCATTCAAAGCCCAATACCGTCACAACATCGATCTCACTTCCGATCGCTGGTCCTTGATGACGATGAGCAAGGGTGAGAAGGAGAGTTTTAAAGCATACGCCCTAAGATGGAGGGAGGCCACTGCACAAGTTAATCCCCTGTTGGAGGAGAAGGAGTATGTACAACTATTTATACATACTTTTCAAGGTATATTCTATGAGAAACTCTGCACAAGCGTGGGAAAAAGCTTCTCCGAACTCATTATGCAGGGAGAGATGATAGAAAACGGCCTCAAGACAGGAAGAATCACAGATCCCTATGCCAAGACCAGAGAAAATACTGCCAACATAACCAAGAAGGTGGCTACTACAAGGGGCACGATCAGGAAGGAAAATGAAGTGTCTGCTATTCTGCCTAGCCAACCACCTCAATACCGACCTCCGCTCCAATCACCCCAGGTCCTGCCTGCTCCAACCCCAAATTATGGTCCTGCTGGGGCACGAACCAACTTCAATAGACCTGCTTGACGTATCCGCACCTTCGACGCCTTAGCCTGCACCCAAACCGAGGCCTACCATAGCCTTCTAAAGAACAACATCTTGAAGCCCGTCCCTGCTCGTCCGTTGCCAAGCCCTCTACCCCAACCTTTAATGCTGCCCTCACATGTGAATATCATTCAGGTGGCCAGGGGCATGACACCGAAAGCTACTTTGCTCTCAAGCACAAGATCCAAGACCTGATCGACAATAAGACCATTGATCTGCAGCTAGTAAAACCTGCTCCCACTCCCAATGTGACTGCTAACCCTCTGCCAGATCACACCATCAATATGATACTAGTAGAAATGGAGGGCAAGGGATTGTTTGACAAGCCCGAAGTCGAGGACTATGAGGACGATTGGGAGACCGAGGAAGAAGATGACTAGGAGGAGGATCTCCCGTTATGTCCAATCTATCTCCATAACCCTAATGAAGTGCCTGATGCTTCTGACTGGCCCATTGAGGAGCCAATGTTCCTGGGAGATGAGACTACTGAAAACATGGTTGCTGATGGATGGGGTGCTGAGTTTCTGCATCCGAAATACGCCGCGGTTGAACGTTATTTGTTAGAGAGTCATTGGCCCACGAATGAGTACAACTATGAAGAAATGAGCTGGAGGATAGAGAAGCCAAGAGCACAAGCAGAGCCATTTGAATTGGAAGGGGGTGAGCTGGTCACCCTATTTACAGAAGAACCCGCTACACAAAACAAGAGGGAGGCTGACAACCGCATCAACAGTGTCAACGCCTGTGGAGCTCTAGGGGAAGCCTTTGCTTATCTCGCCTTGGTAGAGGATCCGGGTCGCGAATGGAGCATCGAAGACGTGGGGATTGTCCCAAGGCCGTACTAAAATGGATTCCTTGCAAGAGCGTACAAGAGAGGGGTGTTGTCGCCCACTTTCTTTCTATCCCTCTTACTTCATGTCGTTAAATTCATGATTACATCTTCTTATTGTTTAAGAATTTTATGCTTTCCATGAAAATAATAATAATAATCAAATAACAGTCTTTTATTCCATTGTTGTTGTCTTGTCTTCCCTGGGAAATAGTTACTACTTTCTACGCAAGGGGCGTGGTTTATCTTATGGAATGATCCAACTCGAAGGGATGATAGCATGAGTTGACCACTCGCCAAATGATCAGCCTTCCACAGAGAGAGAGAATAAGGATGAGTGAGGATACTAACCAAAGGTAGCACTTGCAAGACTCTAAGGTTAAGCAATGTGTGGCTAGTTTATCAAAATGAAGAGGAGCCATCTTTCATTCCCCCACATATAAAGAATAAATAACTAAATAAATGAACAAATGTGCTCATATTCCCTTTGCTTAACCTCTAGTGCCTCACGGAAAGCGAAAATTTTCTTTGTTAACCCTGATCCAAGACTGTCCTCCCCACACTGGGGCAGACAATAGTTGAGAACTCTAGGAGTAGTGTCCACCTCTATCATGCTAGGATAGTGTTGAAAAACTCTATGGATCAAGCAATTTAATTCAAAGTGAAGAGAGGCCCTCATTTCATTTCCCATACAGTCAAAAGCAACCCCTTGCCAAACCCGTTGAGCCACTTATCCTTTCTTAACAAAACCCCAACCTAGGGATCACCGCTCACACTGGGTATATTGAACTTCCAAGGAAAAGATTTAAGGGGAAAGGGTTAAAAAATTGTTTCGTTTCATAAAAGAAAAGAAAAGAAATAGAAAGGAAAAGCAAAAGAAAGGAGTTGCCAAGGGGCGAAGGCCAAAAAAAAAAAAACCTGATTCTAAAGAAAGGCCTGAAGAAAATCGTGATTGAATTAACTGTAAAGGCATAGAAAAGAAAGTCATGTTTATCTCAAGAAGTACATGGAAAGGGTGAAAGAACGAGTTTATTTCACCCTGAGAAATATATGGCCAAAAGCAAGAAGGAAATTTAAAGGTGATCCTAGGTTACAAGGAAACCCAGTAGGAATAATAGATTTGAGCCTTTACCCTTTTTTGCAAAACCCCGAAACCATGGCATACATTACAACCCTATTAAAGTCCCCTCTGATTGAAAGCAGATTGTTTGATCTAAATGAGTTAGATACGCTACCAAAGCTAAAAAAAAAAAAAAAATGGATGCTAATCCTACTGAAAAACGGTTAAGGATAGTTTGGATCTAAACCTTGCTGAAAACAACATTGAATTTGAGCCTACATATCCTGTTGTTTCTAAAACCCCATAACCTAGCCTACATTACGGTCCTAAACAAAGCCTTCTCGGATTGAAATGACTGGCCACTTATCGCTCTGCCAAAGGTCAGTAAGTTGTTCCTAAGACCCCGAGAGTCGAGAGTCTCAGCCCAATAACTCTATACACTAACCCTAAGACAAAAGAGTTGGGGGCGGTCAAGAGGTTGAGTAAAGTACGAAATGCTATCATCCCATCGAGGTAAGGTTGAGCTAAAAGAGAGGCTAAACCCCCAAAGAGGAGGGAGTTACCATTCCCCAAGACTACAAGTCTAATAGAATCCTGTGTCATTCTATTAACATATTTTTAACCTGTACATGGTTTAAAAAAAAAAAAAAAAAACCAGCATGGTCTTTATACACATAGGATATAACTCCCTGTAGAAATAGAAGTCACCAAACATCAACTCATGTAATAAACATCTAACATCATCATACATCACATGCCTCTGATCATATGTATATGTCTATCTGTGCATTTAAGAACCATAAACATCCATCCTTATACACAACTATGTAAAATAAAGCTGTCTAACATCAATACATCTCAGGAACAAGGGGCAAAAGAGGATCAGAATCTCCACAAGGGGCATTAATCACAGGTCAAAATCAATATCATCTGGATCAAAATCCCCGAAACCCGGCATCGGAGGAGGAGGATAACTACTCGAAGCATCACCATCCTGCAGGGGAGATAAAAACCAAAATCAGCTGCAAGCAAAAGGAGCTAAGCAACGGCAGAGCAATAAGTAGCAAAGAGAGAATAATTTACCCCCCCACCACCCATCTGAGATAACCGAGCCGTCAGGGAAGCTACCTCGGCCTAGTACTGGTCCCGCTCCATCTAGTACCGGTCTCTCTGATCTCTCACAGCAATAAACTCGGCCTAGGGCACATATCCTCCAGCCCGGCGCCATAGGTCAACCACCTCCTGGCCAACAGCGTACCCGCCAACAACTACTTGAAACCAGGTGAAGGAACCAACCGAATGAGCCCCAAAGTGCGTAGCATAATCCGTATCCGGAGGAAGCAAGAACTCGGCACCCGGCTGACGCTCCTAGTAAGGGATAGGCACTCCTGCCACCAGGGCTCCAAACATATACTCTGGCGGAGCTCCTACTGATCGAAACTCCTCGTGAAACTGCCTCCAATGCCGCTCTCCAAGGTAGGACTCGCAGATGTCATCACTGAGAAAAGCAGCTCTCGACAAAGACAACAGGACCAGGTACCGGACTGTCTCGTAATGGACTGATCCAATGAAGGGCCGCCAGGTCACATCCCTCGCCTCAATCAACTCCAGGTTAGCCTAGAGCGTCACGAAGTCAGTAATCTCCGATCGCTGGGCTACCCGGTCACGAGCCCACCTCAAAGCACGAGGATAGAGATCATCCTCAACAACTGCGAGGCGACGCACTGGCAGGTACTCGTAACTCCACCAGACAAGGAAGGGCCAAAAGTAATCATGTTGCCCCAGCGAGAAGAAGTCCGAACCCGCATCGATAGAAGAAAGCAGCCAAAAGAAAAGGACCCCCAGTCCAACTCAGACAAAGCTCCCAGACCAACTACTATACTCACCAGACGGCACGGCACGAGTGACTTGTTGTTGTTGCAGAAGCAGCTAAAGATGATGTACAACACAAGTCGCCGTCTCATGATGTCCCGCCGGGCAGGCGACGGCTCGGTAGCAAAAGTACGCTCACCCTGACTAATCCAAGAGACTGGGAAGGCAAAACGCTCAAGCTGAGGCAAGTCCAATAGCAAACAGGCCTCGTCCCTGCTAACCGGGTGCAAGGTGATCCGCCGGCTGACAAAGGAGAGTCCTGTAATAATCGCCCAATCTAAAGGAGTAGGGCCTAACTCGAAGCCGACAAAATGGAAGGTCCCAGTCTCCCCGAACCACCTCTCGACAAGTGCCAATACCAAATGCCGGTTCAGGCGGTTAGCCTGTAATCCCATAAAGGCGCCAAACCCGATCTCTGCCAAGAAGGCGCGGTATGATGGGGCAGCCTACTGCATGGTCACAAACACCTGGTGAACAGCCCCCCAAAAAGCTGTATGTACTCGCGGAGGTGGCAAATGCTATCTGGAATATACACTAGGATGATAGGCCAGATCCCCGAGAGGTGGGACATCTGGTATCTGCAAATCTCCCAAGTCAGCATCCGTCTGCCTATGCCTAGAAGAAGCTCTCCCATAGCCGGTCACCTGGTTCCCAAGGCCTGGTACCTCCTTCTCGGCATCAACCTCCTCAGCAAAAGCCTGCTCAACCGGAGGAAAAGGGTCGACAGGTAGTCTACTCCCCTGCCCGCTCTGGCCGGATGAGGATCATCTGGTGGATCGTCGACTACCTCTGGATCGACTAGAGCCGCCAGCAGAATCTGTCCGGGCCGCTTTCCCCGAGCGGCGTCTCCTCTCAGAACCGTCATCACCTGCATCTGCCATCCTGAAAAGGTAAGCCAAGGTAAGTGATGTTAATATACCATCCATGCAATTTAAATAACAGTAAAATAAAACAAACAAATAACTCAAAACAAATAAAGGATTTTGAATAACAAATCAAAAACAAAATTTTCACACATCTTGGTTTTCCAACTCCAAATCACATCTCAAGGGTTCACTGCTATTTCCCTTCAAAAAAATTTATTTCTAAGATTTTAACCAACTCTTTCCATAATTCCTAAAAAATTTCGGCAGAGTCCCGTTTAAAAGTGGCCCCTACACCACAATCACATGACAATGGCACCCGTGCACACTTTTCAATTTTTCAAAATTCCCAAAACTCATGTTTTATTTTTCAAATAAATCAATGGTTTTCAAAAGGCTTCCAAAATTCTTCAAAATCACCTCAAATGTTTTCAAAATATTCCTACATTTTTTCAAATTTCAAACTTCAAAAATTTCATCAATTTTTTGAATTTTCTAATTTCTTCTAATTTTCTAAATATTTTTTTATTTTTCAAAAAATCAAAAATTCACCGAGTTTTCAAAAAATCACGAAATTTCATACGGTTGTCAAACACATTTTTCTAAGGCACATTGCACAAAAACATAGCCAGAAAACCCAATACCCATGCCTGTAGAAACAAATTTCCTAGTCCCGCAGAAAACCCCCTTCACACATTTACATATAATCACTCAAATTCAATCAAACAACCATCAAAATACAAAAATAACATCACCAAAGTGTTCAAAATATATCAAAACATCAATTTTCACTATTCACATGATTCAAACGAAGTTCTACACATCAAAATCAACAAAATTTGAAAACTCACCTTTTGGAAATTCTCCGGCGAAATCTTCACTTCCGGCGACTTTTCCGGCGACGTGGACTCCCTCCGGCAATCACCCGTGGTCCCTAAGGAGTGCTCCTTCAATGTCCAAGATGATTTCCTCGCAATGCCTCACAAATTTGCAAAAGACTCTTCAAATCCCGTAACTCTTCGAACCAGAAATTTTCTGGTTTTAACCTTAAGCCTGGCGCCACTAGCAGAGGCGCCAGTGCTTTCTGCCAAAGTAGTGGTGCCAGTTATAAATTATGGGCAGTTTTGCCCTTTTTCCTGCCAAAACTCGTTTTCAAAGGCCTTTTTGGCCCGTTATCCGTTTTCGACCCCCGTTGTCGAAAGATTCTCAGTGTCCGTCCCTCCGACTGCCTCGCGGTCAACATGGGACTCTTACTCTTATCGTTTTCTGTCTTTGACAAGCAAAGACAGAAAAAGAGGGGCAGCTGTAAGCACCCCATTTTTTACCGCTCGGCAGTCTACATTCTGTCCAGACTTGTTTTCAAGTCATTTTGGGCATATTCCAATCGAAACCAATTCTCTAGGTCCAAATTCCATCTTTCCATCACTTCGCGGGCCTGTCAGGCCCAAATAGAGGCAAAATAACCAAAATTCCCATAGGGGCATTGTCCTTTCTTATTCCAATCACAATCCCTCTCTCGAGACAGTTTATTCCTCGAGACGGTCCGAGTAGCAAAACTACTCACAGAACCGTTAGAGTGGCGAAAACACTCACAGAACCGTTAGAGTGGCGGAAACACTCACAAAACCGTTAGAGTAGCGGAAGTACTCACAAAACCGTTAGAGTAGCGGAAGTACTCACAAAACCGTTAGAGTAGCGGAAGTACTCACAAAACCATTAGAGTAACGGAAACACTCACAGAACCGTTAGAGTGGCGGAAACACTCACAGAATCGTTAAAGTGGCGAAAACACTCACAAAACCGTTAGAGTAGCAGAAGTACTCACAAAACCGTTAGAGTGGCGAAAACACTCACAATCCAGGCACGCCTCTTCGAAGACGGTAAGACCCCTTTCCAATCCCACTCTCGAGACCGTTTATTCCTCAAGACGGTTCCAATCCAGGCACGTCTCCTCGGAGACGGTAAGACCCCTTTCCAATCCCACTCTCGAGACAGTTTATTCCTCGAGACGGTCCGAGTAGCAAAACTACTCACAAAACCGTTAGAGTAGCGGAAATACTCAACCCCGTCCGAGTAGCGGAAATACTCACACCATTAGAGTGGCGGAAACACTCAAAACCCAAGTCAACACCCGTGTCTGTTAGCTCACCTCGGAGGGGTTGCCGAAGCAGAAGATTTCGTCGAAGAACTCCAAGAGGTGAGTTTTTATTTTGTGTTGATTTTGATCTGTAGAACTCCATTTGATTCGTGTAAACAGTTGAAACTAATGCTTTGATATGTTTTGAATACTCTTGTGGAGTTATTTTTGCATTTTGACCCTTATTTGATTGAATTAGGTAGTTTTGGATGGTTATGTAAAGAGGGTTTTTGTAGAAATTAGAGATTTGCTCCTACAAGCTTGGGTATTGAGTTTTTTGGCTAGATTTTTATACTATGTGCCTTAGAAAAATATGTTAAATAACCATATGAAGTCTTGTCATTTTCCGAAAACTTTTTAAACTTTTGATTTTCTGAAACATAGAAAAATGGTTGAAAAATAAGAAAAATTAAGAAAATAATGAAAATATTTGAATTTAACCTTTAGAAAAACTATGAGAATATTTTACAAAATATTTGTAGTTTTGAAAAACTTTTGCGACAATCTTGAAAATCTTTAAATTTTAGAAAATGGAACAGGTGTTTGAAAATTTGAAAATCTCCTAAATGTGCACATATTGTTTTATACGTGTTGGTATTATGTGATTGTCTTGTGGGGTGTACGATTTGTGTGTTGTTGCGAAGTTTTGGACATTGTAAGAACTATTTACAAATGGGACTCTGCCAAAAATTTTTAAAATTATGAAAAGAGTTAGAAAATTTTTGAAAAGAAATCTTTTTAAGGGAAAGGATATAAAACCTTTGAGGGTGGGGCATTTTTAGAAGAAAAAAACCCCAAGAAACTTGGGAGAAATTTTTGAAATAAAAAAAGAGTTAGAAATCTTGAACAGAAATCTTTTTAAAAAATAAAGAGGTAAAACCTTTGAATGTGAGGTCTTTTTGGCAGAGAAAGGCCTCGACAAACTCGGGAAGGCCTAAAACTATTAATGGAAAAACTTAGGAAGAATTTTTTGAAAATGGAGCTTTGAATAAAAACTTTTAAGGGAAACATTTTAGAATATTTGAAAATGGATTTTAAATTTGGAAAACTTGAGAATTGATAAAGATTTTGAAGAAGAAAAATTTTGAGGATTAAACCTTGAGAATTTTTTAGGATTGATTTTTGAATGAGACCTTTTGAAGGAAAAAGTTCTAGGAAACCTTGAAACTTGATTGAAATAGAAATCTTTTGAAGGAGAAGCTTGAGATGGATCTTGATTGGAAAATTTTGATATTTGATTTTCAAAAATGAACTTTTGATTTTAAATTAGAAACTATTTTGATTTGAAACTTAGACAAAAGGTGTACTAAATTTGCTTTGACTTGAAATTAGAATTTTTTTTTTAAGACAAAATATGTAGAAAATTCATTTTGACTCAACATTTAAAATCTTTTTCACTTTTTCGTTCTTTTTTATTATTATTATATCTCTTACCTTTTTGAACTGTACTTACCATATTTCGACGTTCTTACCTTGATTTGGCTTTCAGGATGGTTGATGCGATTTTGAGTTGGCTGAGGGCTTGGCATGACATATATCCACCAGATGAGTAGGACATCTTCCTCTGGTCCTTTGGTCGGGTGGCTTCACTCCTGTCGATGCAGCTTATTCTAGGATTCATGGAGGTGGTGATTCCTTTTTGGCAACTTAACTTGTCTCTTTTCTGCTTTGGAGAATGCGAGCATACTCCCACTCCTCACGAGTACGATTTTCTCGTCCATTTTCGAGATGATTCTATTGACATTATGGGACCTATCTTCCTTGACGACTGCATCATGATTGTCTTATCCCAGCTTGGACTCTGGTGCACAGTTCTTTCGTCTGCCTTCCTGCCTCAGTTTCCTTGCATTCCATTCGGGTGACTAGCATACGTCTCAGGACTGGTCCATTTCTCGTATGGTTCCTCTAGCTCTACTTCTTCTGAACTTCTTGATGTTTCCATGGGGAGATAATTTGGTTGACTGTCGATTATGTGCATTGCTTGCCAGGTTCATGAGGGGCACTCCTATGTTCTCATGGTTGCAGGGGAGACCTTTGTGAGCTTTACTAGATTTTAGCAGGGGGTTGATGCTCACTTTTGGGGATATGTGGTGCTTTTCCAGCTTTGGGCATCGGGCACTTATTTATTACTCCCTTATTCCAGCATACATGGTACCCCGAGCTTGACTATGTACGCTCCTTGGTGAGATCCCATAGAGCTATTGTGGATGATGAGAGGTTCCCATAGACTACTGCAGCATGGACTGACTACCTTCGAAGGAGGAGATTGGACACAATTAGGTGGTATTCAAGACTGGTTGACAAGTATTGCTTGAGAGTGTGACCTTCCGAGAGGGCCTTCATACCTTTAGCGGGCTTGCGGGGCTTTGCCCTCTTCTTTGGGATTTGAGTTTTGTGACAGCTTGGTAGAAGTCAAGACATTCCCAAACTGGCATCGGCAATAGAGTTTACCTTTGTCTTTGAGGCATCAATCCTGAGAGCATTGGTAGAGAGGGTTATAGGCATATGGAGATCTTTGCTTCCTCACGTGGATGATGATAAGTCATTTTCTGACATGCCCCTTGGGACTGAAAACTATAATTATTGGCTCTGACGATATGTGTTAGGTCTTAGCAGGCTTGGGGATCTCCTCTTTGAGACTCTTTTGCCCTCCATGGGGTATACCAACTTCTTGACAACTATGATTGTTCAGGGACGTCGTCATAGACGGAAAAACAGAAAACTGATATAGGTGTTGTATGATTAGTTAAGGGCGAGAGATACTGAGATAGCTTCTTTAGAGATATAGCTAGCAGTGGCCAGATAAACATATGATAGCCTACCCTTGAATACTGTGAGGGGGTAAAAGTGGTCGCGAGGTGCCCCAGATGTTTCCACTCCCTTAGAGGATGATACTATTGATATTTGGTCTTTGCAGGAGATTCTGGGGTCTCTTATCTGCGAGAAGGATATGCTTCTAGCCAGATGTGCAGACTATGAGCAGGGCCGGCTTGGATCATCGGCGGTTGGTGCTTCTTTGAATGCTCCTCTTATGGGTGGCGAGCCAGTTGATCCTTCCTTGGTTGATTCCTCTTCTGATGATGATGGAGAGCGTTACATTTTTGCCCTTCATTCCTAGATATGTTGACTCTTGCATTTATAAAGAGACAAATTTCATTTTAGTATTTTTTTAAATTTTGCCCTATGGGTTTATAGCTTTTCACATATCTGAGATGTTTTTCCTGCATAGTTAGTACAAAAGCATGCTTGAGAAATTTGAATGAAAAATTACTCATTTTTGTTTGATGTTTTGACTGATTTATTGTCCTGGGAGAGGACCTTCTGCTTCTTTTAACCTTAACTGGTCTAATCCAGAGAATGCTTTTCGAGACATCTTCTGATTTATCCACCGTTGCTTTCATACTTGTAATTTTTGGGAATGCTCATGCCTTGGATTATCTCTTACACCTTGATCCCCATTTTTTTCCTTTTGCTATGTTTACTACTGGTGCCTGCAAGGGTTTTCACCAGTCCTAACTCTGTCATTTTTGCACCAAGGCACCTTTGCAAGTTTTCACTAGGGTTGACAGTTTTATATCTTACCACATCGTTACTTTTTTACCTACAGTGCCCTCTCGAGTTTTCACTGCATCCTCGGAAATGTCGTATTACCTCTCTTCTCCCTCTTTCTTTCCTTAACCAGGTCTCTAGTTTCTGTTGAGAAGCTTCTAAATACTACTTGAGCCATTTCCCAACTTTTTTTGCCAAGATCATATTCCTGTGAGCTCATTTGGATTAAGCAATTTAATCCAAATATGAAAGGACTTTAAGGTTCATGACGCGGGTTTCTATTTTGGAAGAAAAGGAAAGGGCTCAAACCTACCATTCTACTTTACTTTTGATACCAATGATCATTGTTGATAATTTTGGTCTACTGGCACTTTTTTACTTTTTTTTACCTTGTTTTTTATACCTTTTTTTGTTTTTTTGAACGCATTTTTCTTAGTGCTCTTACTTTGACCTAGCATGGTCACTAGGTTAGAGGACTTCTTTTGAAAGAAGGTAACTAGCTCAAAGGATTTGACAATAGTTGCTTTTGACTGTATGGAAAATGAAGCGAGGGCCTTTCTTCATTTCAAAGTTAAATTGCTTAATCCATAAAGCTTTACCACTGAAATTTTGACCATGCCTAATTGACTAGTTGAGATTAAGGAAAGTAAATTTCATTGCTTCTGAACACAAAATAGAGATCCAGCTTCTGGAATCATATATAGTAATGTTTGACAGTGCCAGAGTTCAACGGACTTAGGAATTCATAGACATTCATTTCCTCCAGAATAAGAGCTCCTTCAGACAGGACTTTCTTGACCACAAACGGCCCTTTGTAATTTGGAGCGAATTTCCCTTGTGCAGCCTCTTGGTGGGGGAATACCTTTTTCATTACTAAATCTCCCGGTTGGAATGATCGAGGCTGTACCTTCTTATCAAATGTCCCAGCCATTTGTTTTTTGTAAAAGTGAGCGTAATATACTGTAGCTAACCGTTTTTCATCTAGCAGACAGAATTAAGCATACCGGTCTTTGATCCATTCTGCTTCATGTAACTTGGTTTCCATTAAGATCCTTGGGGAAGGAATCTCAATCTCAATGGGAAGGACTGCCTCTGTACCGTAGACCAACTCGAAGGGAGTACCTCCAATAGAAACCCTCATGGTGGTTCGGTAAGCCATTAGTGCAAAGGGAAGCTCCTCATGCCAATCTTGGTAGTTGTCAATCATCTTTCGAAGTATCTTCTTGATGTTTTTGTTAGCTGCTTCCACTACTCCGTTCATCTAAGGATGGTAGGTCACTGAATTTTGATGGGTGATGCGAAACCTTTGGCACAATTTTGATATCAATTCATTGTTCAGGTTGGAAGCATTGTCAATGATGAGTGATTCGGGAATTCCATATTGGCAGATGATGTGATTTTTTTATGAATTTCTCCATGACCATCTTGGTGACATGAACATAGGAGACTGCTTCCACCCACTTAGTGAAATAATCAATGGCAACCAGGATGAATCGATGACCGTTGGTGGCTTTGGGGGTGATTGGTGTTGTGCCCCTATTTTTTGCACTCGAGAAAAACAAATGAGAAAAACACAGTGCTCTCTCGTTATAACTCATCCTCGTAGAAGGACGAGTGTGACTAGGTTTGAATTGAAAATTGATTTGATTAAGAGCTTTTGGAAAAGATTTGAAGTCACCATCTAACTTGATTAAGGTGAGTGAGATCATATAAAACATAAGTGCAATCCAAAGATTGAACTTAGGATTTTTGAAAAGGTTTTGAAAACTTCCTCAAGAAAGGGTTTTTAGAAAGTAGGTTGTTTGGCAACCTTTAGAAAGATTTAAGCCCTTTTTGAAAAATAACTTTATTTTTTATCTTTGAAAATAGTGATTCGAAGTTCGGAGGTTGGTTACCTATAGGGAAGACACACTAAGCCATTACCCTAACCGGCCCTTACGGTATCTACATGTCTATTCACCCTACGTTTACTCATTAGAATCTTTGATTAATGATAGTCCAGTTATATCCATTTTGAAGAGAACTTTAGAAAGAAAATTGATATGATGCATGACATGCAAGTGCAAGAAAAATGTTTGATTTTGAAAATAGATTTGAAAAGAAGGATTTGATTTGAAAAGAAGGTTTTAGAAATTGAAAATAGATTATGGAATTGGAAACTTGAAAAAGGTTGTGACCGCACCTATGTAGGTTGTCTATGTATCCCTCTTGGGAATCAAGTTAGTCGTAATTTCGGAAAAAAGTCCAATCGAAAATAAACACTTTGAGATTTTGAAAAGTTTAATTTGAAAATATTTTGATTAGAAGAAGAGTTTGATTTGAAAAAGGATTTGATTTGTAAAAGGGTTTGATTTAAACTTTGAAAAGAAGATTTGAAATTGAAATTTGGATTTAGAATTGACTTTGATTTGAAAAGATAGAACATGGAAGAAAAACTTGGACTTGATTTGGAAAAGAAAGTGTTAAGTTTTGACAACATTTTGATTTAAATTGAAGTTGAAAAACTATCTTGGTTTAGAAAGGAGTTTTAGAAAGGAGTTGAAGCTTCCTAACTTGGGATTAGGGTTGAACCATGGTTTAGGTATCCTAGGGTTTAGGTATCCTAGGGTTGGAACATGTAGTTAAATTGGGAAGGTTTGATTTAGATTTGAAAGGTTTGATTTTAGAAAGTTGAATTTAGGGAAGGTTCAAATTATGAAAAGTTCGAATTTAGAAAGTTAGATTTAAGAAAGGTTTGAAAAGAGATTTGATTTGATTTAGAAATATTTGACTTGATCATTTGTTTTGAATGAATTTAGAAAGTTAGGTTTAGGAAAGACTAGATTTTAGAAATCTTTGAATTTAAGAAAGTTTCAAAATAGGAAAGTTCCGTCTTAGGAACATGCCAAATTATGAAAGTTTTCAAATTTAGAAAGGTTTGATTTAACAAAGATTTAATTCTTATTTCCTAAACTAGAAAATTAGATTTTTATTTTCAAAAAAGATGATTTGATTTAGTTTTTAAGATTGAAAGATTTGATTTAGTTTCCTAAACGGGAAGATGGGATCTAGTTTCCTAATTTGACAAATTGGATTTGACAAATGGAATTCAAAAGGTTGAATTTTGAAAATCTAGGATTTGGAAAGCTATGATTTGGTGTAAAAAAATAGATTTTGGAGATCTAGGATTTAATGTAGAAGATAGTTTTGGAGACCTTTGATTTGAAGCAAAAAAGGAAGTCATGTTTTTAGGAAAGATAATTAAGGTTTTCTAATCATGGTTTCTAAGGCTTGACTTGGACTCCAAGAAAAAGAGCTTTTCAAAAGTGGATTTTTTTAAAAATAGTTTCTAGGAATGAAGCTTGAAGAGTGTTTTTAGAAAGTAGATTTTTGAAGAGAGTTTTTAGAAAGGAGTTTGAATATGGACTTTTGAATACCTTTTGAATATTTCACTTTCCTAAAATGCCTTTAACCATGAAAAGATTAGAACCATTCTAAGTTGGTGGTTTTGAAAACAACATGGATTTGAAATATTAACCATATGATCACATTGAATATCTCACTTTCCTAAAACAACCCTAACCACACAATGGCTAGAATCATCTCAAGATTGTGGTTTTTAGTAAAAACAATTAGGGTTTACTCCCAAAATTTGAACCTTGATGGTCACAATGAATATCACACTTTCCTAAAATGACTCTAACTATGGAATGACTAGAATCACTTTAGAATTGTGTTTTTGAAAACAAGCTTGAAAAAGAGATTTTGAATGCAAGTTTTGAAAGAGATTTTTTATGCAAGTTGGAAAAACAACTTTGAAAACAACTTTTTGAATGGATGTATGAATATTATATGCACAATGCAAGTAGGGTCGTGAATATACAAGGTTAGGCTTCACCACAAAATCAAGGGGGCCGAATCCACGCGGTTTAAGGTTGAACTAGAAGAAAGCACCCGACACAATGACTTTCAACAGTTCTTCTTACGCATGAATTGGGGAGTTTATTGTTTCAAGCATGCAAGAAAAAGAGGTAGAAGATGGGGGATTAAAATAGAATAAAATTCAAGTGGGTTAGGAGGAAGAAGAGTGAGGGGGGGAAGTACGTAAACGTAAAGAAAAAGCCTACATTGGCTTCTTCTTGTTTTACTTGCTTTGTTTGCTTTGCTTTGTCCTTGAGAGCTTCCAAGTTGCAGCACTTTGAGTCTTCAATGGAGGCTTTGGAAGCTTGTGTATGAGTGTATGGAGTGTGTATAAGCAAGGGTTAAAGTGTATGTAGGCTAGGGTTTAAGGAGATTAGAGAGGGCTAGGGTTTGGAGAGACTTCGAACTCTGTATTTTGAAAAACAGAGTTTTCAAACTGAGTTTACGGACCCTTTTCACGTAGGAGGAGGGTTTGTATTTATAGACACAAGACTAGCTTGGGGCCTGTTATAGTGGCGCTAGGGTAAAATTCCTTCGAGTGGTGTTAGGCCAATTTTTGGCTTGGCGCCACTGCTAGTAGCTCCAGCCACTTAGGAAAGCTTTAAGGGCAGCAAAAAGCATATCTTTCGACCCTTGATACGTAAGGCAAAAGATTTGGGTGCCTGTACTAGTGACTACAATGCAATTTTTGGCTTGGCTCCACTAGGAATGACTCCGGAAGGTTCAGGAATATTTTGGGAGGCCGGGAATGATCCGAAAGGCCGAAAGTGGGTGGAAAACCCTTAAAATAGTGTCTAGAGGGTAATGGGCTTGAAAAACGATATCGGGATTGTTGAAATGGTCGACCGAGCCATTAGGGGCAAAACAGTCAACTAGACTAGAAAACCTATCGAAATGGACTTGGAATGTCCCATAAGAAGACTTGAAGGTTGGAAACACCCTTAAAAAGTGTTCGAGAAGGTTACTAGTTTGATACCCAAAGCCGGCGTGGTTGGACAGGGCGATCAGCCCACTAGGTGTAAAACGGTCATTTTGTATTGGACTTGCCAGAATAGACTCAGAATGATCCGAAAAAGTTTCAAAAGGTTGGGAATACTATTAGAAGCATTCCCGGAAGGTAACCAATTTGATACCCAAAGTTGTTATGGTTCTCGGAGGCGCTCGAATACTTTGGGGCAAAATGATCATTTTGATCGGATGGTCTCGAAATTGGTCCAAAATCGACTAGAAGGCACTTGAACATGCCAGATTATCTTTGGGACAATCTTGGAAAGGTGAACTTACCACTTTGAGAACTTGGGTACTTTCTCAAGAAGCGTATCAAAAAAGGTCCAAGGGGCAGTTTGGTCATTTTTTACCGGAGTGGGCTAGCAAGCACTAGTGTTGATCCGGGTTTTAAGTGTTTTCGCCACTCTGACAGTGTATGACGAGTTGGTTTTCAAATGTATCACGTCCTTTGGTAAACGTGTCACAGCCAAGAGGCGAATTCGGTTTCATGACATAGGGATTTTGTTGGCAATTCCCAATGTCAACTTGTTTGCCAGTGTTTCTGCCACTCTTACGGTTGCGATGTTTGCGAGTGTTTCCACCACTCTAACGAGGTGCGTTCATTCTAGAGACTGCCTAATCTCGAGAAGTTGCTAGATGGACTTATTGTTTGATGGATCAACTTTCTCAAAAGACATGCCAAATAACGGACATTCTACATTGGCGGGCTAGCATGCGCCAAAGGTAGACCGTTCTACCATCTCGGGGACTTAGGTTCTGTCCCGGTCGATGAGTTTGAAGGGACTTACCATTCTAAGGAGTTTTCTCAGAGAACGTGCCAAACTAGATGGACTTACCGCCTGAGAGATCAACTTTCTTGAAAGGTGTGCTGGATTTGATTTGGATTGGAATTGAATTTGAAATTAGATTTAAGATTGAAATAGGGTCTTACAGTCTTTAGAAAACGTGCCAACTGGAATTGGACCGAGCAATGTTATAAGGACATTTTGGTCATTTTGCCTCTATTGGGCCTAGCGGGCCCGCGAAGTGATTAATTGATTGGATTGAGTCTGAAAAATTGATTTGGACTTGAATGTGGCAGTGTTGGTTTGAATATAAGTCCGGACGGACCGGAGATTGCCGAGCGAGGAAAAATAGGGTGCTTACAATGGGGCCAATCATATCTATTCCCTACATTGAAAAAGGCCATTAGGCCAACATGGAATGGAGTTCCATGGGTGGTGCTTTGATCTTATCCCCGTGTATTTGGCATTTAAAACACCGAAGAACATATTTAATACAATCTGACTCCATTGTTGACTAGTAATGCCCTGTTCGAAGGACAATCTTGGTGAGCTTATGGCCATTCATGTGGGGGCCGCAAACCCCCTCGTGTACTTTCTCCATGATGGTTTGGCTTCGATAGCATTGACACATTTCAAAGGTCCGAACCAAGATCTTCTGAAAATCCGGCCATAAAGTAATGTCCCGCCAAACGAAAAATGGTCTTCCTATCTTGATGTGAGGCTGCATCAAGGAATACCCTTGTCTGGATGTATCTTTGGGTATTATAAAACCATGGCTATCCATCAGGCTCAATTATTGTGTGAAGGCAATAGGAAGGGGGGTCTCTGGTGAAAATTTGGAGAGGAGGTATTTCGATGCCCTTGTCAACTTTGATTACTGCGGCTAGAGTTGCTAATGCATCAGCGAAACTGTTCTCCGTACAGGGTATGTGATGGAAATCTATGCTTTTGAATAATTGGCACAAACCCTTGATCTGTTGGTGATATGGGGAGAGTTTGGCATCTCGAGTTTGATATACGTCCTTGGACTGTTGAATAACCAGATCTGAATCTCCGAAAATAGCTAGTTCGTCAATCTTCATCTCCAATGCTAGCCTGAGACCAAGGATACAAGCCTCATACTCGGCGATGTTATTGCTACATGGCTCTAGTTATAACTTGACCACAATGGGGTAATGATCGCCCGTTTTTTATACTACTACCGCTCCAATGCCGGTTTCCCTTTTATTAGCAACTCCATCAAAATACATCTTCCATCCGATTTCTGTCGGTCCTTTAGTCACATCTTAGGTGCAAAGTATATCCTCATCCGGGAATTGAGGTTCCATGGATTGATAGTCATTGATAGCGTTCTCAGCCAAATAAACAACTATTACTTGCCCTTTGATTGCTCTACAGGTGGTAAATACAATATCAAATTCTGACAAGATAATGTACCACCGTGTGATTCTGCTGGATAGGGTTGGTTTCTCAAAATTATACTTAAGTAGGTCTATTTCAAAAATGAGAAAAGTGGTATGATAGAGCATGTAATGTCGAAGCCTGTGGGCTACCCAGGCTAATACGCAACAGGTTTTCTCAAGATTGGAATACTTTATCTCGTATGGTAAGAATTTCTTGTTGAGGTAGTAAATGGCTTGCTCTTTCCTCCCTGTTTCATCATGTTGCCCCAAAACACACCCCATATTCAGAACTGACATGTACATCAACATGGGGTGCCCCGGGGTAGGTGCCACTGGGATTGGAGGACTTCATACGTATTCTTTGATTCTTTCAAAAACTATTTGGCAGTTATCATCCCATTCCTTTGGAACATCCTTCCTGAGGAGTTTGAAAATAGGTTCGCATAGATGAGTCATTTGGGTGATGAACCTGCTGATAAAGTTTAATTTTCCCAAAAAGGACCAGATCACCTTTTCCCCTCTTAAAGCTAGTATTTCAATGATGGACCTGACTTTGGCAAGATCAATCTCTATGTCCTTTTCATTGACTATAAACCCTAGCAACATCCCTGAAGATACCCCAAATGTGCCTTTGGCAAGATTCAACTTGAGTTGGTATTTACGGAGTCGGTCAAACACTTTCTATAGGTTAAACAGGTGTTCTTTCCATTGCTTGGAATTAATGATCATGTCATCCACATAAATTTCTACTTCCTAATGCATCATGTCATGGAATAAAGTTACCATGGCCTTTGGTAGGTTGCCCCCGTATTGCGAAGTCCAAATGACATAACTTTATAATAATACACTCCCAGGGGGTGATGAAAGTAGTCTTTTCCCAATCTTCTTCGGCTAACTTGATTTGGTTGTACCCCAAAAAGTCGTCCATGAAGGAGAACATTTCATGATTGGCTGTGTTGTCAATGAGCAGGTCTATGTGTGGGAGAGGAAAATCATCTTTTGGACTGGCTCTATTAAGGTTCCGAAAGTTAATACACATCCATACTTTGCCATCTTTCTTGGGAACAAGGACAATCTTGGCTAGCCATTGGGGATACTCTACTACTTACAAAAACCCTGCTTAGAACTGTTTTATCACTTCTTCTTTAATCTTCAGGCTCTATTCTGGCTTAAGTCTTCTCAATTTTTGCTTAAACGGTTTCATCTGTGGGTCCAAAGGTAATCTGTGTTGCATAATGGATTCATTCAGCCCAGGCATGTCCTAATAAGACCAAGCAAACACATCTAGGTATGCACGTAATAGCTCCAACAACTCTTTGTGCTGCCATTGATCTAATCCCGTGCCAATTTTGAGTTCTTTTGGATTCTCTTTATCCCCCAAATTAACTGTCTATGTCTCCTCAATGTTTGGGGTGTTACGATTCTCATGTCTTTTTATTTGTTTCCAAATTTCTTCTGGTACTTCCTCTGAATAATTCACATCCACTGTAATCCCCAGTGGCTAATAATTAAATTCAGTGTTAAAGTCATTATTTGTCAAGTTTGGCATTCTTTAGATTAGTTGAATAAGGCATCGAATGCAAGGGTTCTTGACATGGAAAATAATGTATAACGAATCAAACAAAAAGGAATATCTTTCCATTAATAGTGAATTGAGTTAAAAGCGTGAAACAAGTAAATCATAAAGATAGAGTTTGTTTATGGCAACTCGGATGCTCCAAGATTTGCTCTAGCGAGCTTTGTACCAAAATTTGCGGGTATGCATGATGTCCTTGCTAGCCTAGTTATGCAGTCTCTCGCTTAGAAGCATTGTTCGAATGGACCCATCTTCAGTTATTTCAATATCAGCCATCATGACGAGTGTTTCTTCTTGAATTTTCCTATTCTTTAAACCTTTATCTAATGCAGATGCCACCTTTCCCATGTCTAATTACTTGAATTGATCAGAGAGCTCCATGGTTGCTTTCCTGTCAGCCCTCTTCTTCCGTGCTGCCTCTCTTCTTTCTTTTCTTATAATTTCATACCCCAGCCCAAAGGTAGGTTCAGTCAATGGTATTTCTATGATCTCGGGTCTTCCTTGTAAGTACTTTCCTAAACCTTTTCCCAGATGGAATCCATTTGTTTTGAAATAATGTGCTATCATCTAAGAATTTTGGGAATATTTTGGCTCCACTCTATCGTCCTTCTCTATGACAGTGACATATTCGAATGACTGGATGCAAGAGGGGGACGATTTTGTGCCAGGTGAGATGATGTCAGCTTTGTATATGACGAAATCTTTTTCTACAAAAACAAAAATCAACTTGGAGCCTATGATGAACTTGACTGCTTGATGAAGACTTGAAAGGACTGCGCCTGCCGAATGAATCCAAGGTCGTCCTAACAACAAGTTGTAAACAGCCAGAATATGCAAGACTTGAAACTTGATTGTGAAAGTTGTGGGCCCTATCTCAACGGGCATTTCAATTATCCCCATAGTTTCTCTTCGGGAACCATCAAAGGCACGGATGACGGTGTTGCTATTATTCAAATAGGTTTTATCCATTCCAAGCCTTTCTAGAGTGGAATGTGGGCAAACATTTAAAGCTGACCCATTATCTATTAATACTTTGGCCACCATTTTTTTCCTCGTTTTTATGGCCACATGTAAAACACGGGTATGGCCCGTTCTGTCAGCAGGGATCTCATCATCAAAGAAGGTAATGATATTTGGGACTATGATGAGGCTCACTATGTTATACAGGTTATCCGGCATGAAGTTCTCAGGCACATGAGCATCTTTAAGGATCCTCAGCAAAGCATCCCGGTGTACTTTAAAGGTGAGTAGCAAGCCAAACATCCAAATATGGGTCGGGGCTTTTCTAAATTGTTCCACGATGTCGTAATCAACCTTTCCCAGAGCTTTGGTAAATTATGATATTTCTTGATCTGTTGGTCAGTTAGAGCTTTCCCCTTTTTTTATCTTTTCCTTTCCTTTTCCTTTCCACTTCAACAGAGGTGTAAAGTCAACCTGATTAGGTCATCTCTCTTATTTCTACTACGAGCTCCTCAATGCTTTAGACTTTATCAAGAGGGTAGTTCCACGGGACATTATGAAGACTAGGTATTGGCAATTGGGCCATAATAGGAAGAGTTATTCTTAGGTTTATAGGCAAAAGGACTACCTTAGGTGAAGGATTTGTGAGGACGGGCAGGGTGGTGGACACAGTCAGTTCCTTTGGTAAGGCTAAGGGAAACAAGGGTCGTATGGCTCCTTGGGTGTTGGTTTGGGGTTTGGGCCTAGCCATGGCTACCATGGCTTCAGGTTTAGGCAAAGGAGTAAGGATAAGGCGGTAATAAGGAAGATAAAGTAAGGTTTCAATGGTTAGGTTCATGTTGGATTGATGAGGTTGTATGGTTAGGAAGGTATGGTCTTGGTATTCTGGCTCTTTTAGGACATAAGTCAACCCTATGGGAATTACAATGGATGGGTTATGTGGGATGTTGTTGCTAGAGTTCTTACTTTCCAGTGGTATACTCTCTTACAATTTGTGAATCATGGCTTTTACCAGTACGGAAGATGTTGAACCAGTATTCATTTTCCTTACCTATAAAGATGAAATTAAAACAAGAACACAAGTCATAAGTTAGCGTTTGATTTTAAAAAGCTTTATGCAATGCATATTCTAGGGTTGCCCCATCGTGAGAGGGAGACCAAACATGATGGATTTGGCTCACTTTTTAGATATAGGGGGTTTATCCCTGTATGCAGATACCTTACCGTTTGAGTGGGAACATACATTCATTCATGCATTCAATCATGAAAAAAATAAAGAAATACATTGAACTTTAGAGTTTAAATACAATGGAATTGAAATACATTTTAATAGGGGGAGAAGGAACAATTTCCTTAGGACTTCCACCTATTTACTTTTACATTTAAGATCCTAAACTACTCTTGAGTCTTCGGATTCGCCTTTTTTGAGCTTGATGTTGAGGAGGTCGTTGAGAGACATTATTGTTGGATTGCCTCTTGTCTTCTTGGCAATCCTATCTCCATGAGCATAGAGGGGTTGGGGCCCCTCTTATAGAATGACTTAAAATGCATGCTATGTGTAAGTACCCCATTTACCCGCACGACAATCTCCGGCCCGACCGGAATCAGTTTTCAAACATTACAACACATGCGGGCCCGAGATGGCTCTTTCAAAATTAGCTGTTCGCTTCTCTAGCTCACAAGGCCCAACTGAAGCTAAAAAGACCATCTTGCCCCTAGGCATTCCACCCCTAGGCATTCTAGGTAGCTTTCCGAGACCTGGCGGTCTTGGGAACCAATGCCATCTAAGTAGCTCCCCGAGATCGAGCAATCATGAGAACCGACATCTTATCAAATTCTAAACAATTCACTTCTAGTGCCTGCTAGCCCGCCAACATAGAATGTCCATCTTTTGGTAGTTCTCCGAGACTAGGCGTTCTTGGGGACCAACATCACACATGTAGCTTTTCAAGACCGGGCGGTCTCAGGAACAAACACCTAGGTCAATGCCATGCCTGCTAGCCCGACTCAGTGAAAAATGACCAAACCTACCCCTTGGGCCTCCAAGCACGTATTGAGAAAGTTCAAAATCCCTTAAGATGATAAGTCCACCCTTCAAAAGTAATCCTAAATAGTTAGGTGCACTTAACATGTCATCCCGTCCAATTCTGATCCCATCCCGGTCAACTCCGATCAAAATGACTGTTTTGCCCCTAGACGCCCCGGTCTAGTGCAAATCCCACTAAACATTGGAAAACTCTTCCAAGACCCTCCTTGAATAGTCTAGCATGCTTAACATTGCCACTCCAACCCATTCCGACCTTTTTCAACCAATCTCGATCAAAATGATCATTTTACCCTTGGCAACCTAAACACGCCCTGAAATTACACTGGCGCTGGGTATTGAACAGCGGGTCTCATCACACACCCCTGTTTAACCAAAAGTGGACCTCATGACTCCAAACACTCCGGACTCAACGAAAGTCCCCTTAGAGCGTCTCATAGATACTTCACTAGCATTGTCTTTTCTCTCAATTCTTTAGTTATAACACATCGTCAAACGACTTGAGAACTATGTAAACCATGAAATTTTTGAAAACTCATCCATAGGTATTTCCATTGATATGGTTCAATTGGGTACATCGCTTCCTGAAGCCCCTCATCGTATGGCTCAAAAACTGCCACTTTCAGTAACTCCTGGAGCATCTCGCAGACGCTCAGCTAAAGTTGACTTTTTCTTCATTTCCCTTATTATAACGCACCATCAAATAATTTGAGAAATGCATAAATTAGGGAATTTTCAAAAGTGTTTCTAGGCACTTTCCATTGGTGAGGTCCAATCGGAGAGATCGCTTCTCGAAGGCCCCGATCATATGGCTCACAAACAGCTACTTTTGGACACCCATAAAGCATATCACAGACGCTATGAAAAAAATGAGTTTTCATGCACACTTCCCGAGATAATATCTCACTCTTCCGAACACCTTTCAAACTTTTCAAAAATTTAAAAATTCTTGAGAAACACTAGGAGAACACCATGAACGCAATTGATTTTTTTGAATACTTCTCGGTTGGCACAATTATCGAGGCAAAGTTTAAACAAACATTCCCGGTGGTGGAGAATATACTACATGCGCCCAGATTTTGATCAGATCGATCAAACTTCGCTTAGCCCTTAAGATTTAGCCAGTACAATGTGTGCCACGTGGCAATCTGCCAGTGGAATAGTACTAGCACATGTAGCACATGCGCCAAGGCAAATTTTGCCCAAGCACATGGCCTCTCCAGCTTTGCCTATAAATACAAGCCTCCCCCTTTGCATATTCAAGAATCGAAATTGATAGCGAAGCTCTACTAAAACTGCTCCAGAACCTCGAATTTCTATATACATCCCATACTTCAAACACTTAGCCTAGATTCCATCTCCCTCTAACTCATACACTACACCTATATAGCCTTTAATGCCTTAGAATACCCCATTCCAACCCCTTCAAGCCTCTTCAAGGCTATTCAAGCTCAAGTCAAAGCATCCATGGAGGTTTGAAAGTGTTTGAAGGCAAAAGGTAGTATCCCCTTTATATTTTTGCAATCCCCACTCCTCTCTTTTCCCTTCTAGCCTACTTAGGCTATTCTCTATTTTAATCCTTATCTTCTACCCCCCTTTCTTGTATGATTGAAATAAGAAAGCTCTTAGTTCATTCATAGAAGAAAATTTGTGAGAGCCACCGTGTAGGGAACTTCTCACAAACTTACTTTAAGATGGTATGGCCTTAGAGCACCTTGCTATGTGGTGAAACCTCTAGCCTTGTATGATTTCATGACTTTTTTGCATATAATTATCTTGTTCATGTTTTACATACTTGGCTTTGTTTTCATTTTTCCAAAACTTTTAGTATCTCTATTTCTATGGCACTCTCAAGCTCCATATTCAAATGTTTTCCTAAAAATAGTCTTAGAGTTGGTTCATTTTGCAACCCTACATTTCATTACTTTACAAAATTGCATTAAAATGGCTTTCAAACCCTCTTCTTCTATGTTGATTTTCAAGGGCTTTACTCTCTTAAATTTTATGGTTGAAATGGTCCCTTGGAACCCTCTCTTGAGTGTCTCCCCATTATCTTGACCATATGAACGCTAGTTCATTAGAGTTGGCTCTATTTTCTTTAAATTATCTTCAAAACAATTCCCTTCAAAAAGGGTTTTCAAAATTGCACTCTCTTCAACTTGCATAAAATCATCCCCCTAAACCATCATTTTCACCTTGATTTTTAAAAATTTTGCTCTTTTGAATATTGTGATTAGAATGGTCCCATGGAGTCCTCTTTGGAGTGATTTCCTTTAAATCAACCATATGAACCTTTATTCTTTAGAGTGGTCTTCAACTTATTAAAAGTGGTTTTTCAAAACCTCCTTTCCAAAACTAATTTTCAAAGGATCACTCTCTTTAATTTTTCAAGTCTTTAAAACTATCTATTTGATATTGATTTTCACAAGTTTTACTCTCTTGAGTTTGTGGGTGAAATGGTTCCAAGGTAACCATCTCTTGAGTGGTTTCCAAATATCAACCATAGGACCCCAACACTCACTTGAATGGTTTTCATAAAATGGTTTTCAGAACCCACTTTCATAATTTCATGCGTAAAACCATCTTTCCAAAACTACTAAGTCCAAATCCTAGTTCAAAACCATCTTCCAACCTTAGGTTAACTTGACCCTAGTAGTCTAACCCTAGATCATCTTAGCCCTAGGTGAACCCAACCTTGGTTAGTTAACCCTTGGTCAATCAAACCCTAGGTTAATCATATCTTAGTTAATTAACCCTAGGCCTCCTTAACCTAGGTTAACCTAACCTTAGATAGTCAACCCTAGGACATCTTAACCCTAAGCCAACCTAACCCTAGTTAGCCAACCCTAGGTTAACCTAACCCGAGTTAGTTAACCTTATGTCAACCCAACCTATGTTATTAAGCTTCAAGATACCAATTCAAGGACCCTTTTTCAAAGGACCCTTCAACTCAAAAACTATCCTACTCTCTTGAGATTTTAAAAATCAAACCCAAAGTCTTTTCAAATACTTCCATACCCGATCTTCAAAATGCTTCCAAGAGGTTCTTTTAAACTTGTCTCAATGGCTAGACACTTAACATTTTTCCAAAGACTATTTTCAAAATATTTGCAAAAACTCACAACCCTAAAGTGTCCCTAACCCTTTATGGATAAGGGATTCTAAGGAAAGTGACACATTAAGTATAACCTTCAAGGTTGTCCATATTAGGGTTCCAAAACCCTAAGTGTTTTCAAAAGCTCTTTTCAAAAATGATCTTCAAACACCACATTCTTGAAGCAACCCTAATCCTTCATTGATTAGGATTGGTCCAAGTGTAAGTGAGATATTTCAAGTAGGATTCTATAACCCTAAAGCTATAATAACCTAAGAGAAGTCTCTACCGCCCTTTTTCAAAAATGTTTTCAAAAGTCATAGCCTTAAATAGTTTAGTTATTCATTAACTAACCTCTCAAAAATGATGAAATATCCAACTTGCCTTTCATAAGGGTACATGAAGACTACTTTCAAAATCATTTTAAGACAAGTCCATAAGAGCTCTTATGAGTCCAAATTCAATTTTCAAGTCCATAATCAAGTTTTCAAAACTTTCAAAACTCTCTTAAGTTTTGTTCAAAAACATTTCAACACACTTCAAAATCTCATTTCAAGGGCACTTTCAAAAACCTTCAAACTCTATTCCAAAAACACTCCAACATCCGATTTCAAATCAAAATTCTCAAGTCCTCTCTTTTTAAAGATCTTAAAGTGTCTTCAAAATTTTCCAAAGACCTCAATGCATCTTCAAAATTTTCAAAGGTCCTAATGTGCCTATTTTCAAAACTAGGCCCCAATGTGTCTCTCTAAATTAAAACCTCAAAGTGCCTTTAAAACTTTCCAATAGCCTCAACGTGCCTCTTTTCTATCAGGCTCTTGCCCGAACTACGAAATAACCTGATTCTCTCCAAATGAGATACGTAGACAATCTAAAATGGTGCGGTCGTAACTTTTATTTCAACTTAAATTTATTTTTCAAAAGTTTCTATCAATTCAAGATTTTTATCTCAAATCCTTTCAAAACTCCCACATTTTTAAACGTGTTTTTAATCACATGCATCATGCATCATTCATCCAAAAAGTGATGACCAAACTCCGTTTTCAAAACTCTAAAGTGGATATTAAGTGGATAATAGTAACCGGTTATTCTAGTGAGTGAACAAAGGGTGATTAGATATGTAGGTATCGAAAGGGCGGGGTAGGGTGATAATCTTAGGATATCTTCCCTACACGTAATCAACCCCCAGACCATAGATTTCTATTTTCAAAAGACCAAAATTGAGTTATTTTCAAAAATGGCTTAAAACTTTCCAAAGGTTGCCAAACAACCTATTTTCTTACAAACCCTCTATTGAGAAAGTTTTCCAAAACCTTTTTCTAAAACCCTAAGTTTAATATTCAGATTATGCTTAGTTTTAGGTGACCTAACTCACCTTAATCAAGTTAGGTACTAACTCCTATTTTGTTAAAAAATTTCTTAGTCAAATCAATTTCAAGTTCAAACCTAGTCATATTCGTCCTTTTAAGAGGATGAGTTCTAATGACAGAGTTCCATACTTTTTCCCAAGCCGAAAGGACTTGGTTAAAAACCGGAGTGTGACACTATGAGTCCTTAGGGTTACATGGGAACCCTTAGGATTTTGGTAGGTCTAATGCAAGGGACAGTGAACTTGTTGTCACTCTCTTTGGGTTGATCATATGCATGAAGATACAGTGACTTGAGTTACTTTAAAACTCTTGTCTTGACGTGGAATATTGAATATATGAACATGGATGCATAGAGTAGAGAGAGAGAGAGAATGCAATTGTAAAGCAAACACTGATGCATGAGTAGTTATACAGGCATTATAATAGTAGGAATACAATAGGAATAGGCAAGCTTAAAGGAAAGTAAAGCAGTCGCCCTTTCCTCCATGGTTTTGAAATCGATGTGCGTGTCTTAAATCCAGTAGAAGTTCGACTATGCATGGTTTCTACATGAGCATGAAATTGAGGGTTTACTAATGCTTCCTAAAAAGGCTCGGTTCCCAGATCTTCAAACCTAGGCCCACTCCCCGAAGTGGTGCCATTATCAGTTAGTGATCCTAGTAAAAGAACCATCAAGAGACCGTAGGCTAAGAAACTCACACAGCATCTTGCCCACAACCAATATACAGTTCCCCCTTCTAATTAGAAGGGACATATTCAAGTAGAGAATGCAAGTATGCAAATGCTTGTGCACGTGTAGTGTGTGTGTGAGATTTTGAAAAGCAGAGGAAAGGGCCCAACAACTCTCATCCATCCTGTCCATTCCATTCACACATTTATGACATACATGGAAATTAATATGACATAAAAAAAAATGTAAACAAATGTCTACCTACAAAAATAAAAATGCAAAAAGTTAGTATTTGAATGACAAACTTAATGTAAGATAGAATGATTGAGTATGAATTGAATGCATACTATAACATGTTTTTGAAAACAAATTTGAGAAGTTTGATTTTGAAAATTTTGAAGTGGATATGATCGAACAAATTAATCAAAGACTCCAAATGAGTGAGGGTGAAGAGACATGACAATGGTCTAACCCTCTAAACGTCCCCAGCAAAGTCGCCAGCTGTCGCGCTCTGATTTTTCACACTTGAGAAAACACACAAGCGAGAAAAACACTGTACTCTCTCTTTAGAACTCATCCTCCTAGAAGGATGAGTGCGACTAGGTTTGAACTTTAAATTGATTTGATTAAGGGCTTTTATAAAAGATTTGGAGTCGCCACCTAACTTAATTAAGGTGAATTAGATCACCTAAAACTAAATACAATCTAAAAATTAAACTTAGGGTTTTTGAAAAGGTTTTGAAAAAATTTTAAGAAAATAGGTTGTTTGGCAACCTTTGGAAAGACTTAAGCCCCTTTTTGAAAATAACTCTATTTTGGTCTTTGAAAACAGTGATCTAGGTTTAGAGGTTGGTTACGTGTAATGAAGACGCACTAAGCCATCACCTTACCCCGCCCTTATAATACATATATATCTATTCACCCTAAGTTCACTCATTTAGAATTTTCGATTAATGAATGTCCAATTATATCCACTTTGAAAAGAATTTTTAAAAAAGGTTTGATATGATGAATGACATGCAAGTGCGAGAAAAAGATTGGATTTTTAAAAATAGATTTAAAAAGAAAGATTTGATCTTGGAAATAGATTTGAAAAGACTTGATTTAAACATAGAAATAAAATTTTAGAAATCGGAAATAGATTTATAGAATTGGAGAATTGAAAATAGATTTTTGAATTAGAAACTTGAAATAGATTATAGAATTGGAAATTGAAAAACAGTTATAGATTTGAAAATTTGAAAAAGGTTGTGGATTTGAAAATTCAAAAAAGGTTGTGACTGCACCCATGAGGGTTGCCTACGTATCTCTTTTTGGGAATCAAGTCATTCGTAGTTCGAGCAAGAGTCCGATTGAAAATAAACACTTTGAGGCTTTTGAAAAATTTTATTTGAAAAGATTTGATTCGAAAAGAGTTTGATTTGAATTTGAAATGGAGGTTAGGAAATAGAGATTTGATTTGAAATTGAACTAGACATAGAATTGAACATGAAAAAGGGTTTGAACTTTGAAAAAGAACTTGGATTTGATTTGGAACAGAAGGAATTGGATTTTGAAAACATCTTGAAGTTTGAAAACCTTCTTAGTTTAGAAAGGAGTTTTAGAAAAGATTTGAAATTTCCTAACTGACGATTAGGGTTGAACTAGGGTTTAGGTAACCTAGGGTTGGAGCATGGACTTGAATTGGAAAAGTTTGATTTAGACTTAAGAGGTTTGATCAAAGAAGGTTTTAGTTTTGTAAAACTTAGAATTAAGAAAGCTAAACTTAAGAAAGATTTAAAAAAAATTTGATTTGATTTAGAGACACTTGACTTAGAATGGTTAGAAAGATTTGACTTGATTATTTGATTTGAATGAATTTAGAAAGTTTTCAAATAGGAAAATTCTATTTTAGGAAAGTGCCAAATTAGAAAAGTTTTTTTTTTTCAGGAAAGCTTTGAATTTGGGAAATTTTTGAATTTAGAAAGATTTGAACTTTGGAAAGATTGAAATTTAGAAAGATTTGAAATTATGAAAGGTTCGAAATAGGAAAGGTCTAAATGAAGAAAGATTTGATTCCTATTTCCTAAAGTAGAAGATTAGATTTTATTTCCAAAAATAAATTAGTTTATTTTATTTTCAAAATTAAAAGATTTGATTTGGTTTCTTAAATTGGAAGATTAGATTTGACATAGAATTGGGGAGATTGAGTTTTGGAAATCTAGGATTTGGAAAGCTATGATTTGGTGTAGAAAAAGAGATTTTAGAAGTCTAGGATTTGATGTAGCATATAGCTTTTGGAAACCTATGATTTGAGGCAAAACAAGAAATCATGTTTAGGAAAGAGAACTAGAGTTTCCTAATCATGGTTTCTAGGGCTTGACTTGGACTCTAAGAAAAAGAGCTTTTGGAAAGCAGAATCTTTGAAACGAGAGTTTTTAGAAGGAAAGTTTGAAGAGAATTTTTGGAAAGAAGATTGAAAAGCAATTTGAAAAGAGGATTGAATATGGACTTTTGAAATCTTTTAAATGTCTCACTTTTCTAAAACGATTCTAACCATGAAAAGATTATAACAATTTTACGTTGGTGGTTTTGAAAACAACATGGGTTTGAAATATGGACCAATATGATCACATTGAATATCACACTTTCCTAAAACAACCCTAACCATGGAATGGCTAGAATCATCTCAAGATTGTGGTGTTTGATAAATAAAAAAAAATTAGAGTTTGCACCCAAAATATGGACCTTGATTGTCACAATGAATATAACACTTTCCTAAAACAACTCTAACCATGGAATGGCTAGGATCCCTTTAGGCGTGTGGTTTTGAAAACAAGATTTTGAATGGATGTATGAATATGACATGCGCAATGCAAAAGGGTCCTGAACATACAAGGTTAGGCTTCACCACATAATCAAGAGAGCTGATTCCACACGGTCTAAGGTTGAACTAGTAGAAAGCCCATAACACAGTGACTTTCAATAGTCCTTCCTATGCGTGAATTGGGAAATCCTTTGTTTCAAGCATGCAAGAAAGGGTGGTAGAAGATGAGAGATTAAAATAGAAGAGAACTCAAGTAGGTTAGAAGAGAGAAGAGGGGGGGTAGTACATAAACATAAAAAGTAAGCCTACCTTGTCTTCTTCTTGTTTTACTTGCTTTATTTGCTTTGCTTTACTTGGGCTTCGAGAGCTTCGCACTTGCAGCACTTAAGTCTTCAATGGCTTGCTTTGAGGTTAGTGTAAGAGTGTATAGAGTGTGTATAAGCCTAGGTTAAAGTGTATGGAGGCTAGAGCTTGAAGAGACTTGAAGGGATTAAGGTTTGGAGAGGATTCAAAATCTGTTTTTAGATAGGCAGCATTTCTGGACTGAGATTACGGATCCTTTTCACACAGGGGGAGGGTTTGTATTTATAGACTCAAAAATAGCCTAGCGCCTGTTGTAATGGCTCCAGGGCAAAAAAACCTACTAGCTCCTAGTGGCGCCAACCATTTAGGAAAGTTTTAGGGTGCCAAGAAATGTATCTTTTGACCCTTAATACTCAAGGCAAAAGATATGGGTCCTAGTGACTACTATGCAATTTTTGGCTTAGCTCCACTAGAAGTGACTTCGAAGGTCCAGGAATGTTCCGGGTGGCCAAGAATGATCCGGAAGACCGAAAATGGATAGAAACCCTTGAAATAGTGTCCCAGGTGTAACAGACTTGGAAAATAATGCCAAAATGTTTGGAAAGGCCGATCGGCCTACTAAGGGCGAAATGGTCAATTGAACTGGGAATGCACCGAAATGGACTCAGAATGACCCGTGAGAAGGCTTGAAGGTTAGAAAAACCCTTAAGAGTGTTCCGGAAGGTTCCTAGTTTAATACTCAAAGCCGGTGTAGTTGGAAAAGGCGACCGGCCCATCAAGGGCAAAATAGTTATTTTGCAATGGGTTTGCCGAAATAGACTCCGAATGATCCGAAAAAGTGTTGGAAGGTTGAGAATACTATTAGAAGCATTCTCGGGAGGTAACCGGTTTGATACCCAGAGCGATGTGGTTCCCAAGGGCAATCGGATGCCTAGGGGCAAAATGGTTATTTTGACCGGATGGTCCCGGAATTGATCCGGAACCAACTGGAAGGCACTTGAACATGCCGAATTGTCTTTGAGACAATCTTGGAAAGGTGGACTTACCACTTTGAGGACTTAGGTACTTTCTTGAGAAGCGTACTGGAAAAAGCCCAAGGGATAGTTTGGTCATTTTTCATCGGAGTGGTCTAAGCAGACACTGGTGTTAACCTGGGTTTTGAGTATTTCTATCACTCTGATGGTGTGTGACGAGTTGGTTTCCAAAGGTATCTCGTCCTTTGGTAAACATGTCACGGCCAAAAGGCGAGTTTGGTCCCATGACATAGGGATTTTATTGGCAATTCCCAATGTCGACTTGTTTGCGAGTGTTTCCGTCACTTTGATAGTTGCGATGTTTGCGAGTGTTTTTTCCACTCTAACAGGGTGCATTCATTCTGGAGACTGCTGGTCTTAGGAAACTGCTAGATGGGCTTATCGTCTGAGAAATCAACTTTCTCGAAAGACGTTTCGAATAACGAACATTTTTCATTAGCTGGCTAATAGGCGCCAAAAGTGAACCATTCTACCATCTCAGGAACTTGGGTTTCGTCCCGGTCAACGGGTTTGAAAGGACTTACTATTCTAAAGAATTTTCTCGAAAAACTTGCCGGACTGGAAGGACTTTCTACCTAAAGGATCAACTTTTTCAACGTAAAACAATTGATTGATTGGATTGAGTCTAAAAAATTGATTTGGACTTGAATGTGTCTATGTCGGTTTAAATATGAGTCCAAGCATACTGGAGATTGCTGAGCAGACAAAAATGGGATGCTTACATGGGTTTGACTTCTAGCTTGTGAGACTCATTATATCTCAAATGGGGTGCATCAATATGGATCACAACTAGGATTTGAACAATATGTCAATACATAATTGATATTCAGTCACTCACACCCACAAATTCACAAGTTATTTTATCTTATGACAATTTGTTTGAATTGATCTCTAATGGTGTATACACTTAGTCTTAAAAAAATAAGTGTCTGTGCATAATTCAGATTCACATAGCTCTATCATGTTTTTTTTATGAAGTCAGAAGATATGCTAAGTTTCGTTGTTGATTCTTGAGTTTCTTTTCATGTTTAGATTTCTTATTATGTGGCTATAGAGATTTTTATTTTTTGTCAAGAAGGGAGAGAATGGTTGGATGCTTTGTATACTTTTTATGCTTATATGAGTTTGGTTAATTAATGAGTTCATTATTCCTATGATTGAGGGGGAGCATTGTAAATGGCTATTATAGATTGAATGCTTGTTATTTTTTTTTTAATGCTTTACTTGTTAATTCACACTTGCATTTCATAGTTATTATGTTTGACAATGCGCAAGTACAAAGGTTATATCTATCTCTATATTATACTTCAAAGTTCTAAATCATTAAATCTTGGTTTGGGATTATACTTAAGTAGTTAGTTTTTCGTTACTTGAGGTTTTGTCACAAAATTGCCAAAGGAGGAGATTGTTAGGATTTTTAATATTGGCAAATTTTGTGAAAAGAAAAATATTGGCTTGTAATCTCATTTCAAGTTGTGTTTGGATCAAATAAGTCCAAGATTCAAGCTTAAGCTGCCAGAGTACAAGCTGTCCAAGCTGCAGGACAAGCCTTTAAAGCACACAGAAACTTTGGAATGTCATATCTCTTTGCTCAGGTGTCTGTTCAAGATTCATAATATATGGATTCCATGGAACTTTTCGAAACCAATCTAAATATGTAGAGCGCATCATCCAGAGAGCATCGCTCGAAGTTCACTCAAGCAATGCGGCAATCTCATCTAAGTTAGCCAAGTTTTAAGGACTCTTTAGCTAGATTATGGACCCAATAACAGCCAAGCCCAATACCAAGAGGCATCAGCCCAATGAGGTCAGCCCATGAGTGCTAACCTATCAGACAAAGCCTATGCCGATCATAGGTAAGGACCTAAAATGGCTAGCTCATGGATCCTAATCCAAAAAGTACAAGGACTAATGAAATCTGTAATATAAATCCTATTCTTAAGTGAATTAGGACAAGTAAAAGATAAGTCCAAAGTATTCAACCGACCTTATCAACAAGGATTCCTATGAGGAAAGTAACTCCAATTCCCAAAGGGAACATAGCATTCCGAAGCCTATAAATACCCCCATGCACTAAAGGTGTAAGGTACGTTCACTTAAGTTCTAGCTCTCCAATATTTTATTCAATTCATTGTGATTAAACTTGCTAACTTAATCATCGGAGTGCCTTCGGCCCAAAAAGGGTCAAGACATTCTTATTGTCTTCTTCTCTTGCAAATTGTTCATGCTCGTCAATTCAGTTTTGAGAGTTCAACCAGGCCTTCCTAAATATTCTACCTACAATTGGCGCCGTCTACGGGAAGGTCTATACAATGATGAGTACCATTTATCTCGGAGGAGGAGTTGATCCCACCAATAGGGAACTAGATGACAACCATAACGTCCGTAGTCACGACGGCACATACCAATCAAGTCAGCATGATGATGATCCTGTACAAACTCCCGGAGGACACTTCATCAGATCGAAGATACGATTCCCTGGAGGGAACTGACCAGAAAAACAGGAAGGTCTAGCACGGACTCCACAATACGCCCAAAATCTAGACCGTCGGAGAAATCACCTTAGGAACTTGAATCCATCCCCATCTAGTGGCCGCAAACCCAGCAATTTGTCACTCCGAACAACTGAGCGTGAGCTTCGATAGCAGGATGAAGAGATTGCCCACCTTAGGTTGACAATTGCAATGATGAGGGAAGTGACTACTAGACAGGATGGATGAGTACCTGAGAGATCACCAGATCGGCAGTAGAGAAAGAGTTCAAATTCAAGAAATATGAGCCCTTCGGCCGCACGTCCAGTAGGAAGCCATACAGCTAGTACATAGCACTATATGGAACGACGGGAAGATCGACAGCCTTGGAGGAATCGGATACCAGCAAGAGACCCGGCAAGGGTCGAGCCAGAGTAGCAGGATTGGTACATGTGGCTGGAGGATCAGCTCGACTTTCGGGATAAGCATCAAAAGGGGCGGACAGCCTAGAATATAGCCAGAAGAGCCCTGGACCAGATTGCTTCCACCCGCTTCACACAAGAGATTAAGACATGCGGTTGTTCCAGGAAATTTCCCCCACCAAAGTTCACTCCTTATAATAGGAAGTCAAATCCCATTACCCATGTTCGGCACTACAAATAGATGATGGCGTTATGGAGTTGTGATGATTCACTCATGTACCGAATTTTTCCTTTAAGCTTGGGAGAGGTAGTTCTACGATGGTTCGACAAGCTGCAGTCTAGATCAATATCAAGCTGGAGACAACTCACCGAGCTATTCACTAACCGGCTCATAGCCAACAATAAGCAGCTAAAGAAGGTAGACTACTTGCTGACCTTACCAAAGAAAGATGACAAGGGATTATGCACGTATGCAAGGAGATACTGGGAGGCTTATAATGAGATAGAGGACTATAACGAGCAGTTGGCTATTACACAGTTCAAGATCGGCCTTCTCAAGGAACACCAATTGAGGCAATCCCTCATGAAAAAACTAGTCACCCTCATACAGGGTCTGATGCTAAGGATTGAATAGTATGCACGGGTGGAAGAGGATATACCATTGCCGATGTAAGAGAAGGCCGGCTAGAAGACCGAGAAGAAAGATGATCGTAAAAGCAAGAAGCCCAGACATGAGGAGAACAACAACAATATCTGGGCAGAAAAGCAACAGAAAGGTTCAACACAGTCTTTAAGGACCCAATTTACAAAATTGTGCCCCAAATAGGAGACAAGCCCTTCTTCAAATGGCCCCCAAAGCTAAGAGGAAACCCTGCCGCCCGAGACCAGAGAAAGTTCTGTTCTTATCATAGGGAAAAGGGACATTAGACTAAGAATTGTTGGAATCTTAGGAACCACTTGGAAGAACAGGCAAAGGCGGGACACCTAGACCAATATATTGACTTAGAGAAGACAAAGCGGGAGGCAGAGCAAACAAAGCAGGAAGCCGCTTCATAGAAAGAAGTTAGAACTAAACCTGCCCAAGTAATCAATGTCCTCCATGGATTGGTAGAATCAGCAACCTTAGACCCACACAAATATCGTGCTAAGATCCATAAAGAAACACACTTCAGGGAGGTAATGCAATTAGAAGCCCCAAACAAAAAGGCAAAGGTCGGCAGCAATGCTAAGGCCATAACCTTCACCGATGATGACTTGGCAGAGGTACAACTGCCACACAATGACGCGTTGGTGGTAACACTACTATTGGGGGACTGTGATATAAAAAGGCTACTAATTGATCAAGGAAGCTCCTCCAAAGTTATGTTCTACTACCTCTTTAAGAAGCTAGGACTGAAAGACGCCGATCTCCAACAATCTTTGAACCCTTTAGTAGGATTCAGCTCGGACCCAGTATGGCCGCTGGCAAAGGTAATTATCCCAATTATTGCGGGGGGGGATCACTATTCAGACAGAGTTCCTGGTGATTAATGTGCCCTTCCCCTACAATGCAATCATAGGTTGGACATGGTTGCACCTCATGAAAGCCATACCTTTTTCCTATCATCAGCTAATCCACTTCCCTATTCCAGGCTGAGTAAGAGAGATAATAGGGGACTAAGTAGCTTCTAAACAATACTTCTTAAAGGCATGCACCATGAAAGAGAAAATGGGTAAAGTCTAGATGATGGAACTTCATGAAGATGTGCCCACGATTGATGATGTCAGGTCGTTACCAAAAAACAAGGCTGTTGAGGTCTTGAATAAGGTTTACATAGATCGGCACGATGAAGAAAAGTACTTTATTCTTAGCACTTCGCTGCCCAAATCTAAAGAGAAATCATTAATCAATCTATTAATAGAGTACATGAAAATATTTTCCTGGACACCATATGACATACAGGAATTGACCCAGAAGTAGCTTTCCACAAACTTAGCATGGAACCACAATGCCGAACTATGGTCCATAAGGGGAGGAGGACAGCTACTCAGCATGTTGATACTATGATCGAAGAGGTGGATATGCTCCTTAAAGCAGGGTCTACTACCCATGTTGGCTCTCAAACACAGTGGTGGTGAAGAAGAAGAATGGCAAGTGGAGGGTTTGTGTAGACTTCACTGACTTAAATAAAGCATGCCCCAAGGACCCTTTCCCTCTTCCAAAGATTTACCAGCTCGTGGATGCAACAGCTAGATTTGGGAGGATGAATTTCCTTGATGCCTACCGCAGGTACCACCAAATCCCGCTTTATGAAGAAGATCAAGAAAAAACTGCCTTTCTCACCCCAAGAGGCATTTTTTATTACAAAGTAATGCCCTTTAATCTAAAGAATACAAGCGCCACCTATCAAAGATTAATCACCAAATTGTTCAAGCAACACATCGGCAGCATTTTTGAGGTGTACATCGATGACATGGTGGTCAAAAGCAAGGTTGGAAAACAGCACTTAGCTGATCTAAAGGAAGTATTCAGCATCCTCAAAAGCTATAAGATGAGGTTGAATGCCTTTACATGTGTATCCGAGGTAAGCTCTAAAAAATTTCTCGGATTTTTGGTTACAAACTCGGGGGATTAAAGCGGATCCGAATCAAATAAATGCAATCCAGAATATCCAAGCCCCGAAGAACATCAAGGAAGTCTAGAAGTTGACTGGATTGGCAGCACTCTCAACAGGTTCATCAGATAATCTTCAGATAAGTGCCAGCCATTCTTCCAACTTTTGAAAAAATGGGAGCAGTTTAACTAGAGTCCTAATTGTGACCGGGCCCTTACCGACCTGAAAAAATATTTGGCCCAGCCACCTCTACTTTCTATGTAGCTAAAACATAAAGTGCTCTATCTCTATCTGGCAATATCAGACTAAGCGATAAGTGTTGTCTTACTTTGCCAGCAAGACAGGCTACAGAAATCTGTTTATTAAGTCAGCAAAACTCTTCTTGGAGCAAAGAGTAGATATCTTCCACTGGAGAAGCTCGCCCTTGCATTGGTAATGGCATTACGTAAGTTGGTGCACTACTTCAAGGCCCATACAATCAATGTCCTCATGGACCATCAGCTTAAGCCAATCCTCAGAAGAGCCGATTTCTCGAGAAGACTAGCAAAGTAGGCAATAGAGCTGGGAGAGTTAGACATCAAATTCTTACCCAGGTCGGCAGTGAAAGGTCAGGTACTTACAGATTTCATTACTGAATTTTCTATTGAACCGGCCCACGAACCCATTCAGATACCTGATTCCGATTGAATAAATAGCGAACCCCTTTAAAATTATGGGAGATTACTGATCATTGGGAGCTCTTTGTCGACGGAGCATCCAACAACAACAAGACAGGAACAAGCATAGTCCTCATCACGCTAGATGGTATGGCATTGGGGCAAGCTATTAAATTGGAGTTCACTGCATCAAACAACGAGTCAGAGTATAAGGTTCTGCTCATCGGACTGCGGCGAGCTACAGAGCTCAAGATCACCGAGATAGCTATATATTTAGATTCCCAATTGGTGGTTAACTAGATCATGGGTGACTAACAACAAAAAAATGATAGGATGGCACAATACTTGGCAAAAGTAAAAGAGCTGCTCGGCAAGTTCAACAGATACAAGCTCCATCACATCAGCCGCAACAGCAATGCTCATGCCGATGCCTTGGCAACTCTAGCAGCGGCCCTAAAGTCTAGGTTAAAGAGAACAATTCACATGGAGACACTGCCTAACCCAAGCATATTTCAAGAAGAAGTGCAAGCCTTGGCTATTAAGTAATTAGAGCCATCCTGGATGGACCCGATCATCCCCTACCTCGACAAGGATGAGCTATCGAAAGACAAGAACGAGGCTAGAAGAGTCAATAACAAGTCATTAAAGTACTGGCTATCACCTACCAAGGAACTGTATAAAAGATCATTCACTGACCCCTATCTGTATTGTGTCCATCCCGACAAGGTACAGGGCATCGTATTTGAAATTTATGAAGGTATCTGTGGGAGTCACGTCGGCGAAAGATCCCTGGCCCACGGAGCTATTTCACAAGGTTATTGGTGGCCTTATATGTAGAAGGATGATGCCTACTATGTTCTGAAGTGTGAAAAATGCCAAAAGTTTGCGCCAATAATCCACCAACCTGCCTAGAACCTCATAACAATCACCAGCCCATGGCTTTTTGCATAGTGGGGGTTGGCCATAGTCAGCCTGCTGCCCCGAGCTCTAAGGAATAATAGATTCCTCATAGTGGCAACTGATTACTTCACCAAGTAGGTAGAAGCAGAGCCCTTGTCTACTATTAGAGAAGTTAACGCTAAGAGGTTTGCATGAAGGAACATCATTACAAGATTAGGCATACCCCGTGCGCTGGTTTCAGACAACGGCACCTAATTTGACAACAACATGTTAAGAGAATTCTGTAACAGGCTTGGGATCAGAAATTACTACTTAACATCGACCTATCTACAGTGCAATGGGCAAGCCGAGATATCAAAGAAGACCATGCTCAATGGAGTCAAAAAAAGGCTAGAGAAAGCTAATCATAGTCGGCCCACTGCCCCGAGCTCCAATGAATAAGAGATTCTTCAAAGTGGCAGCTAATTACTTCACCAAGTAGGTGGAAGTAGAGCCCTTGTCTACTATTAGAGAAGTTAACGCTGAGAGGTTTGCATGGAGGAACATCATTACAAGATTAGGCATACCTCGTGCGCTGGTTTCAGACAACAGCACCCAATTTGACGACAACATGTTTAGAGAATTCTATAACGGGCTTGGGATCAGAAATTACTACTCAATACCGACCTATCGGCAGTGCAACGAGTAAGCTAAGATATCAAAAAAGACCATGCTTAATGGAATCAAAAAGAGGCTAGAGAAAGCTAAGGGAAGATGGGTAAAAGAACTGCCAAGTTTTGTATGGTCCTATAGAACCACTCCAAGAAGATCTACCGGAGAAACCCCTTCTTTAATGGCATATGGGATAGAGGCAGTAATACCCTTTGAAGTCGGACTCCCAACCATCAGATCAACAGCATTTGACACTGGCCTCAACAAACAGACTTTGGTAAAAGACCTCAACTGTATCAAAGAAAAGAGAGAGGCTGCCCTACTCAAACTTACTGGATATCATCAGCAACTGAGCCGAGCCTACAACAAGCGAGTCCAGCCAAGGGCTTTTGCTCCTGGTGACTTAGTGCTAAGAAAAGTATTGGGGGCAACCAAAAATCTAGCAGAGGGAAAGCTCGGCCCAAATTGGGAAGGCCCTTATAGAGTTGCGTCCCAAGTCGGCGTGGGGGCATATCGACTAAAACTATCGAAGAAAAGTGACAACTACCCCGATCTTGGAATGCTAAAAATCTCAGAAAATTCTATCAGTAGGGGTGTCTCTCAAATGATGTAATGCTCTATAAAAGTCTAATACATGATTATTTCTTCAAAAGTTGCAAATGATTCAGTAAATCTATAGACAAGCATAAAAAAAGGGATAACCCTAAAAAACCAAGTGTCAAAACTTGGTCTTGTCCAACTTGTTGACAGGTCGGCCAACGAAGGCCCTAAAAAACCAAGTGTCAAAACTTGGTCATGCCCAACTTGTTGGCAGGTCGGCCAATGAAGGTCCTAAAAAACTAAGTGTCAAAACTTGATCCTATCCAACTTGTTGGCAGGTCAACCAATGAAAGCCATAAAAAACCAAGTGTAAAAACTTGGTCTTGTCCAACTTGTTGGTAGGTCGACCAATGAAGGCCACAAAAACCAAGTGGAAGAACTTGGTCCTATCTAACTTATTGGCAAGTCGGCCAATGAAGGCAATAAAAAATTAAATTTGGTCCTGTCCCAAAAAATTGGACAGATCAGCCAATGAAGGCCCTAGCTCAAAAAAGCAAGACAGATCGAGAATCCAGATTTTAAATTGTAAAACATCTATACAAGTCAAACTTGGAAAACAAAATCTATATTCATTCAAAAAGTTGATTCAATACAAGAAATTCCAAAAGGAAGATACAATTACTTCAAAATAGAAAAAGTAAAAACTAAACTACGTCTTCAGCAGGCTTCTTACCTAGATCAGCCGAATTAGAGAGAGCAAGTCCAACTTCAACCATCTTTGAGATATCAACCTTAGTCGTCTTCCGCACATCTGTATCAGCGACCTTGGGGGCACCATCATCAGTCATCTTGGATGCATCTGTGGCAGGAATCCTCATCATTGCCCCCTAGTGTCTTCTCAAAGTAGTCCAGAACCTCTTTCCAAAGGCTAGAGGAGCTCTCCAGATTCATTGTCTTCAGAGCCCCGTGCCAACCTTCGATGAAGATAGAATGCCCGAGTTCGACCATATGGTTGGCAGTATCATCCAAGTTCTGTTTATGCCTCTCCTCATACTCGGCCTTCTCCTTGGCAAGCTCGACTTTAAGTCCATCAATTTTGAACCCTTGCCTTGTATAAGTCCACCGTCAGTACAACCTTCTCATCCTCCAATTTCGACACGACATCATTTTTCTAGATTAGATCGGCTGTAGCTTGGTCTAACGCAATCTTCGCCTTCTGTGCTTCCTTTTCGGCTGTCAGTTGGGCCTGCTTTGTCTTGATCCATTCCGCCTTTAGCGTGTCATGCTCCTCAACAAGCTAGTTGTGTTCCTCAAACAAAGCTCGAAAATGTCACATGGCCTCCAAAGCGTTAAAAGAGCCTTGGAAGGGAAACAGAGGCAACAAGATTAGTACACGATTGATAAAGTTGCTACTAGAAATAAACAGGAAAAGGAATTTACCAGCAGGGATTCATGAAAGGCTCCCAGGAAGATAGAAAGATTGTCATTGCTCTCTAACAAATCAACGTTAACCCGCTAGAGGTTACTTTCGACTACCCCCAACTCCACTTCAGCTGACTTAATCAGGGAGTCAGTCGACCGCATGCGACGGTCACCAACTGTGGGTCTGACAACCACAAAGCCACCATCATCAGTTGCCACGCTGTTACTTGGAAGAAGGTTGACCGGCACAACTTTGGCCTTTTTTTAGTGCAGGCTCAATCAGCGGGTCCCCTATCGTTGGCTTTTTCTTAGACACCCTTGTCTCCCTCCTCTGCTTGTCAAGTTTAGTAGCTCCGACCTCTAGAGTGGGAGCAGGGGGAACGGGCTACGCCGTTTCAACCACAAGCTTCCCCAACTTCTTTAGTTTTTTTGCCTCTTTCTATAGCACCATCTCCTTCAGATTCATCGCATTAGGAGTGTCGGAGTTGGAAGACGAAGGGTAAACGAGTTTATGTCTCTTCCTAATTTCAACTATAACTCGGCGGTCTGGCACAGTAAATGGAGTTGAAGTCGACATTAATCCAAATGACCTTGACCGATCTGATGATATATCTTCGATTGAATGATCACCAGGTTGGGCCACTACGTCAGTGCTAGTCCGAGGCGAGTCAAATGATCCCCAATTCGGGAAGTTAACCCCTAATGACACTAGGATCACATCGTCAACAACTCGAGTTTCCAAATTCCCCACTAGTGGCAGCGTGTCAATAGGCACGTTGGCAACGGTCACTCAGTCGTCAAGATGGATGCGCTCAATAGTAATCCCTACTGGAATCTCAGCGAATTCACCAGCTGCACCCTCCACCGATAACTTAGCAATCACACTTGGCGGGATCCCTGACGAGGCAGTGAAGGTAGAGACCCAAAGTGGGCAGTTTAATAAGATATGAGGCGTCCTGGTGATATCACAAAGCCAACCAGTACCTCTGTAATTCAGGACCTTGTATATCAAGCAAGTTGACTCTCCACGTCTGCTTCTTATTCTGACCAGTCACTGAAAACATCAAAACAGGGCAAGTTAGATATATACAACTTGAAACACATGAAAAGAAAAAGGTCGGCACTAACCTAACTCTCTGAGGGTTCTACAACATCGAGTCAATGGCATTTGGTCGACAGGAAGGTCGCTGAACTCCCAGGGGCCAGAAACATATATCCTGACATCATCTACTCCCTTACCCGAAAAAGGAAAACACTTCACTATTTTCCTACTTTTATCGGTCGCCCTAAGGTATACTTTCCAACTATCGCGCCCAACTTTGCATAGAGTGTAGCAAAAGTCAAGCTTGGCAAGCCCTAGGTTAACACCTAGGATTCGGTTCAGCTCAAGCACTCACATTACAATCCGATAAGTATTTAGGCTCACTTAGGCTAGATATAAATCATGGTGCTGAAGGAATTTTACAAGAAAGGATGTAGGGGAAATGTAACTCCACCCTCTATGATAGCAATTACAGGGAAAGGCATTCCCTTATTGGTTTCCTCTATCCTATAGTCGTCTAAAACAACTAACTCTATGCCAACCTGATCGGCAATATCATATCTGGCCTTAAAAGCAGTAATAGCCGCCGGACTATCTACGAGCTTCCTAAGGCGAGCCGCTATCAGGGAAAGACCACAGAAAAGTAGGGCAGAAAAAGAAAAAAGCAAATGTGCGAAAGACTTACAGTTTTAGGGCAGGAGCCGCTCTCTCTCTCTCTCTCTCACTCGGAATCTTAAACCAAGTTCGAATGTGGAGAATGAATGGGGATGTGCACAATTTATAAGAAGTCATGTCATCAGTTCAGTAGCGGCCATCATGATGCGTGAGCCAACCGTCACCTCGGAAGCCCAATCGACGCGTCCCTTCGATTGCAGGGCTTGTACGGGACATCCATATGTTACGAAACGGCGGGAAGGCAAAAAGACAAACTTTAAATGCAAATTTTAGCCCTTACCGCCTATGTTCGTCCAAACAGGGCACAAGAGCTGGGGGTAATTATGGGCCCAATAAGAGCCAAGCCCAAGATCAGGAGGCATCAACCTAGTGAGGTAGGCCCATGAGTGCCAACCTATCAGACAAAGCCCATGCCGATCAGAGATAGGGACCCAAAGTGGCTAGCCCATGGATCCTAATCCAAAAGGTACTATGACTAATGAAATCTGTAATACAAATCCTATTCTTAAGTGAATTAGGACAAGTAAAAGATAAGTCCAAAGCATTAAACCAACCTTATCAACAAGGATTTCTAGGAGAAAAGTAACTCTAATTCCCAAAGGGAACATGGCATTCTGAAGCCTATAAATACCCCTATGCACTAAAGGTATAAGGTACGTTCACTTGAGTTCTAGCTCATCAATATTTTATTGGATTCATTGTGATTAAACTTGCTAACTTAATCATCAGAGTGCTTATGGCCCAAAGAGGGTCGAAACATTCTCATCGTCTTTTTCTCTTGTAGATTGTTCGTGCTCATCAATTCTGTTTCAAGAGTTCAATCGGGCCTTCCTAAAAATTCCACCTACAAGATCATTACAGTCAATCAAGAGGTAGTTCTAGTCTACCTTTTTAGGGATTCTAGAGATGCTATAAGAGTAAAAAGAATTGATTGTAAAAACGCATCTCTGTAGAATAGAAAAATATTCAAAGAAGAAAAACAAAGAAGGTGAATATCTTATTGATTATCTGAGCATACAAAGCTTCTTCACCTTGGTTCTAAATTGAAGACACACAGATCGAGATCATCTTGAAAGGATTCTAAATACGGAGAAGACCGTGGAGATTGGGTGTTGAAGTCGAAGCGCAAAGAGCAGGAATTCAAAGAGTCAAGCAAGTAGTCTTAAACCAGAGTTCGAGGGGATTCGAACGACAATTGTGGAGTTCAATTGTTAAGAGTTGTAAGTTGTACTTGTGTAAACTGCTCAACTTAGTGCTTGGCTTGCTGGACGTGATTTTTTTTCCGAGTTTAGGTTTTCACGACAATTTGTTGTGTCTCTTTAATTGTTGTGTGATTGATTGATTGCATCACATATAATATTCACATAGGTAAAGGGTTAGTCGTAAATCCAAATAATACGGAATTTTTATTATGTAATTGTTCTTAAATTTTTTTCAAATAACATTAATATTTTATTTGCTATTTTAAAGAATCCTAATATATTTTCTTATACATGTCTATTCATTTTTATATCACCTAGTGTTTTATATTTTCAATATTATTTTGGACCAAGTTTCACATTTTTCGCTTTTCTGTTTTGTTTTTTGCATCTGTTTATTATATTGCCTACCATGCTTCCTCCATCCATTTTGGAGTAAATATCCCCCCATCCCCCCTTAAAAAAAAAAATTATTATTATAGTAAGAACAAAGGAAGTTCTCTTACCAAGAAATGTGCTGTTACGTTCAGAAACTTATGTGACAAGTATAAGTAGAATGACAACCAATATGAGACCTGAGTAGTTGAAGGATAAAACATGAATATGTAACACAAACAAAGCAGTTTTATTAGAAGACACATTACAAACACTTCCAATCGTAGCCCCAATCCCTTGTACGGAAACAAACCAACCAAAGGCCAAACCACATACCCAGCACAAGACACCCCTTAAAACAAAGTACTACCCGAACATGTAAAAAAACCCGAAACTAAACAACCACTGGGTAAAGCACTCTCATTATTAAACTCCTATTTCATTGCCCTTCCACATGCCGCACCATTACTGCATTTCACTTAACGCCTTCGGTTCATCGGTTCCTTCTGCGCGTTAAAGTAAACAGTTCCCACAGGCACGCCCAAGTCCAGCTGGTGAGCAAATGATCGGGTACTGAAGTTCGACCTTGACATGGGCTGCTCCACCACTCCAAGGGGCGCCTGCTGCTGGAAGAGGACCATGATATAACGATGAATTCCAGCTGGTGGCCGTGGGGCCATGTATGGCAGGATTTCATTGCCTGCAAGTAAACGTCCCAATTGAACAGAGTTTTAAAACCTAGGTTATTCAGGGAAAGAAAAAATTTAATAAAAAAGGAGAAAAACCTAGACTGTCAAATATGATTTACATATACACATAACTCGTGATTTCAAGCCACAAAATTTAGCACGGTAGGATTTTGCTTGTCTGTTGCCAGATGTGATTGTTACTGAGTGCCACATGCAGACCAAAAACTCCGACAGGTGACTTGGACGTGTCACCATCTCCATCCGGGCAATGGATTACAATGCACTTAACTTTTCCAAAAAGGTACATGAAGTAGGCTAATAACAAATGGTTATGGAAGCGTGCTATAAAATGGAATCATATGCCACATTGGGTGAGGATTTTAGTGCATGCATTTTGACCAATTCAAGAAATTAAGGCATCTATGCAATTTTTCAATTTTGTGGCTGGGACATTGAATCCCAATATCTATTGGCACAAGCTGTTACAATGAATGGAAACATCTTCATGTGATGTAATGCATCTGTATTTCATAAACTTCAAAGATCATCAAAATCCACTGTCTTGGAGCTCAGAAAATTACACATGCATGTAAAACAAGGTCAGGTTGCATCTCTATCAGCCTTGTAAAGTGCTGTTGCTAACTTCTTGATAACTTTGATGAGAAAATTTGTGTCAGTACTAAAAAACAAAAACATCTATCTTCAGCAGATGATATCAAACATCTATTTAAATTTTTTATACCGTCATACTCATACCAGTGGGTTTTAATCTCCACTACACAAAAAAGAAAAGAAAAAAAGATGCACATGTGTGCATATGACCTCATCATATCAAAATGTAACATATATACATTTTCCATGTGTGCATGCATCCAAGAAGGAAATAAATCACAATATAGAAATTTAAATTTATTTTTGTTGAGAGAGAGAGAGAGAGAGATCCACCATAATTGATAGAAGAGGATACCAGTTTTTACCTCGAGTAGGATTGCTACCACCAGGAATGTCAGTGACTATCCTGAGAGTTAGAAACGGAATGAGACGTCTATGGTGATTGAGGGAAAAATAAAAATAAAATACAAATAAAGAAACTAGCCAACAAAAGAAAGGCTGACCAATGTACCCACTCCCGCATGGAGGGTTCACTGGGACTTGGTGCATCAGGATCCGTCATTACCTAAGAAAACAAAGAAACATGTCAAAAACCAGCATGCACTGATAGTATAAGAAGCAGAGATGAGAAAATTATTTGGTCCAAAATATCAAAAAAAAAAAAATGGTAAAAGACAGCGCAGAAAGTGCAAGTAAAACATAGCAACAAAGTAAGTGAGGGCAAACCAAGGTGTAGAGTTCATGGGATTGGCCAGCAATTGTGACCCTAGGAGGATTGGTGGCAATTGAAGGCTTGATATTGCACCCATTAGTAACATGCTTCGGCCCATAATAGACATTCATGGTGATGCTGGGAACAAACATGTCCACAACATCCCCTATGATTCTGCATAAAGCCAATGTATCAATTGAAGAACCCATGAGGCTAGAAGTGCAGAAGGATAGAAGAAGAGATGAAGTTGAGAGAAAAGGCAACGGAGAAAATAGAGATGATGGTGAATTGGCTCGAGGGGAGAGAGGCTCTTATAGCCAAATAAAAGTAAGGCGGCCATGCATGACTGTCAATTGTAAGCAGATCCACAATATCTATTAACACGTGGAATCTAAAGTAGTTATTTCATCATGACACGCAGGAGCGAAAAGCATCCATTATGAAAGAGATATGAGTAAGTGTAATGGTGTGAGACTGTGCGTTATATCCGGGGATAGTGCTTTTGCGCTACAAAAGCAACAAAAAAAATATATTTATGACACCGATATAGAAGCATTTATTGCTAAAGATGTATTTTGAAACAATTTATTACCTTTCTTACCTGGAGGGTCTATTGTGGGCTATCTAGGCCACCCTAATATATTTTTATCCCATAGGCTATGTTACCTGGATTTGGGTACGGGTGTCGAGTGCGGACACGTGTGCAAGTGTCGAATTCATCTAATTCTCATTCCCAAAGACACTCAGACATTGCTAACTTTTATATTTTTTAAATACTTCTTTTATTTTTTTAAGGTAAAATTGTATTCTCAAACCAAAATATAACATTTCATGCATAAAATGGAAGTCCTATACTGAGTTCTATAGTAAACTCAATTACTTCTACATATATCAAACACATATCGCGTACTCTTATCCAAGTGTTGAGTATCCAATACAACTATTTCATAAATTTAGAAGAGTCCAGGTAATATAGCCCATAGGTCTAAATTCCACTATACTTCTTCCTTCTCAAATGTAAAGAAGCCACTTTTGAAGCGGCTAGCTAATGAAAGCAAGCTAATGAAAATGTGAAGACATTTTGATGAAGGAAAAAATCAAGGTGTTACAATAGCCAGTCCAAAGGCCTCAATGAAATTCATAAAACAAATGAAAAAGAGAAAAGAGAAAAAGAAAAACAAGCAGTTTCATAGTTTGAAGTTTAAGCCATGAAATCCGAATTACTACTTAGGGTTGAGTTAAGAAATCATGCTAGCATGATAGACAATTTAATGTGGCAGTATAAAACAAAATTTAATCGCACAAAACTCTAAATTTCAGACTAATACAAGTATGATAGACAACTCCAATGATATCCATAGCAAACCATGTTTACCTTGCTGACTGGTCAGATGAGGTTTCTGCACGACATTATATGCTATACAAATCATGTTGTGGTCCTATATCACACACTTTTTTACAGTCTATAAGGCCTAGCTTCATGTACGTCCACCACAACCTTGATACTAGCCTATTCTTACCACAACACATTTTCATTCCAATGGAAAGGAATATTAAAATAAGAGAAGCAAATGGAATAAACAAAAATAATAAACAAAGAAAGTTCAAACAAACATGATGACAGAATGACAAAATTAAGTAAACAGATTGAATTACAAACAGAGAAGGAAACTAAGTTAAAGAGTAATGAAGGGATATATTGTGGTTTGTCACCCACAGCTTATGTTAAAGTAAATAAAATGGAAAATAAAACGAAGAACTGCATCTCACATTATTAGCTTCTATCTTAAATATTGATATTAATAAAAAGCCCACATTGTGCAATAAAGGAAACATAAACATGTGCTAACCATTATACATAAATAATAATGGATGGTGCCTCTCAACAGAAGAATGAGGGAATTTGCACAATTAACCGTTGGCATTCTTGGATCTTGCCACAATAGATCCCCCCCAAACAAAAAAAAGAAACAAACAAACAAAGTTTTTTAAAAGAAAGTATGGCTTTAGCAGTCACAAAAATATTTGGAAATGTGTTGCCTAACATATGAAAGGAAAGTTGTGGTACTGTTTTTATGCAGGACACCACACTTTCAAGTTACCTTATCCTTTTTCTTTCCTAGTCTGGGACCGAAAATGTCAAATTTTCAATTTCATTTTAAACCTCTAAAACTCCCCCATGAATATATTTCTTTTGCCTTCCCAATTCAATTACACTGCCTTTTACAGGCAGTGACAGACTAAAAAGGAAGTGAATCTAGTATATAACTGAATGGAAGCGACAAAGGAATGGAATAGTCATTCCCATTCCCCTCTAGGTGCCGAAATTAACGACATAATAAAGCATTAATCAAGTTCATTCCATAAGGTTTTAGACCAAGGTTGGAATTCAACAATCATCTTCATCTGCTAAATTACAAAACTATTTCTGTATCATAGCCCCTTAGGAGCATTCTTTTGAATAGTGTTTGTGCATCCATATGAGGGACCCAGGGCTTAATTTTCACCTCCTCTATTTTCCCATGTATTTTCTAAAAAATTTCCATTTTAATTCTTGCCAATCATTTACCACATTGTAAAAGCTTCATTCATAAAGATTCAAAATGTGCAAACATCCGTAAACCATACAGGGACATAGATACGTAAGTACAGATATAGATGCCAGAATGGAATTGGAACAGTCTCAAACTTCCAAACCCAAAACAGAAACCAACTCCAAATCAAAAGCCCCTATGGGGCATTTCTTCAATAGTGTGTACACACAATATGCAGCATCCTTGTCCAAATCCCACCCTCTCACTGTTACAGAACTTTTTTTCCCACACACCAAGTAGTAAGCCTCCATCGATTTCCTAGGATCCGAAAGCTTCACTCAAAATGATTGATTCATGAACAAATTGAAGCATATACATAGAAATACAGAAATTCAAGGCCGTTCGAAGCACGAAGAGAAACTCAAATGTACATTCGTAAAACAAACCAACAACCATTGCTTCAAAGGAAAAACGAAAACCGAAATAAAAAAATTGGAAAAATTTTCTGAAGAAAAACCAGAGTATCCAAAGCTCTAACCAGTTGGGTCCGTCAATCATCCGGTTCCTGCTTCTGGGAAACTCTCCTGCATTGTCTTTCTGTTGGTATATTGTAATAAAGTTTTAAATTTAATTACTATCCAAACGTAATGTTATTATTCCAAACATTATGTTAGGGGTTAAAAGTTATTTATTAGTATCTTTTATTATAATTATGTAGCCAATGTTAACAACTTGTCATTGGTCTTGTGTATATATACATATATCTAATAATTGTTTGAAGAGAAAGTAGAAAGATGACATTATTCTATATACAAAAACTCCACCTTTACCTGCATACTCTTTTGTTTTCATACATACTTTCTACTTGTATTTTGTGACAATCACATCTGGGACGGTTTATTTTCTCTCAGTTAGCGTGACACCTGAGGAGAGCGGCTTGTAAACACTTGGGTTGAATCTTGGAACCGTTGATGTCCGCTAAAACCTTCGCGTAGGGAGGCACAATGATTTTAAGACAGCGACTACGTCGTGCCTCACTGTCTCACAGGCCAGACTGTTTTAATCTTTGTTTTCATATGATATGATGTATTTGTTTAATTTTTATTTAATATAATAGTGAATGATGAATTTTTTATTGTTTAATCTCTATTATGTGATTTTTAAACTAACAGTTTTAAAGTCGTTGTAATTCTCTAACGCGCTAATATTTCTCTATATGTCCTGATATGCTTATATAGGAGTTTGTATGTTCATGTGAAATGTTTGTAAGGCCAATTTTAGTTGATGAATTTTTGCCATGTATAATTTGTTGGCATGAAGTTGTCTAATCTATTTTTTAAATTATTCACTAGTTTATGTTTGCGGTAAATATTCTAGTTGTATTGTAAAGTGAGTCTCTGATATTATATATAAAACCTGAAAAGTTTTATTTTATGTGAAAAATTTTAAAAACAGATTTCTAGAAAATTTATTCTGTGAAAAATTTAAAAGTAGTTTCTAGTTATTGAGATTGTCTTAAAGTGTTATGTTTGACTAAGATTCTATGAAGAGTTGCCAAGTGATTTAGTGTTGCCTATCTGCATGATTTCTTTAGCATTGTTGGGTTGTGATTTTAGTCATATGGGTGCTTGAGATCCTACCAAAATTATTTGGTCAATGGTCTTGTTAATACTTTTGGAGTATATATTTGACCACACGTAGATTCAGAAGTTACCCAAGTATATTTTTTTTATATTAATGACATGTATCTAGTGTTTTTTTTTTTATGTTCACTGAAAATTCATGGTGTTCTAGATGGTGCTATTGTATGGTAAAATGGTTTATTATTTATATTTTTAGAAAGAGCAGTACTCTTTCGGAGAAAGGATAAAACAAAACAGTTTTATGTAGTTTCAATTTTTTGCTTTATTGGAAAGTTTCTGAAAACTTTGTCAATACATATTTTTGCATATTAGTGTCTATCTGAATATTAAAATAGTTTATGACTATAAAGAGAGAAAAAAAAACTGGTTTTATTTCTTTTAATTGTGTGGCTAGTCATTGATGATTTAAATTCAAAATTTATTATTTAAATGAATTTACTGATTATATTTGTGCTGGATATACAAGGTCGGTTACTGTTCTGAATGTGTTACTTTGTTGTTACATTCAGGCGTTCACTTTTAGTTTTAAAGCTTTAAGATGCGTTTAGATTTAACATTTTAAATATGGGTGGACCAGTGGATTGAGTAGGCTTGACTGTTGGTTGGCTTATATATGCAGATAATGGTTTTTGAGTTTCTTCTTGGAAGGAGAGTTTGTGGGTGTTACAGATTTGATTATATATATATATATATATATATCATAACATGATTAATGCCACAACTCAATTGGATAGTCTCTTTTAATATATTCTTGACCGGTGGTGGCCATCAAGTACAATACATGATAGGTTATATATGATCTTAAGATTGTGAAATTGCTTTTTGAGTTATATCTATAATATGAAGTGGGTATGGAAGTGCCATATATATATTTTATGTTTCACAAATGTTGGTAGTGTGTGTTTTAGTCAGTTTTTTCATTAGTTGGAGTGTATATTTTTTTTTGCTTTCACTTTGATATTTATTCAGAAGTTTTGAAGCAGTAGGACCTGTTGATTATAATATGTGACAGAAAATGTTATGTTTGCTTAATGGGAACCTTACTGTTTATGTGAAGTGATGATGTCTTACAATTCGGCATATGATTTGTGCGAGTTGTTCTTTAGGCACCAGGTTCTGGTTTTTCAATATTTACTGCCTGTGTTTCAGCTCTAATTGATTTTGGAGTAAATGATATACCTTCGTTATTCGCACATGGTTGACATCCATCAGAAGTAATTTTCTTCCCCTTGTCACTAAAGAAATTGAGAATGTGATTTCAAGACTTTATTTTATTGCTGCCTTTGCCTTTTAGTGGAATTCAATTATACACATCAGCATGCATGCTTAAGCTCTGGTAATCACTCGTGTTGTTTATCTATTACTAATGGGTGTTGTCTAAGGTACAGTTCTCAGAATTGAAGTGCTGAGTGAACAAATTTTATCTCCTGCTAAAGCCGTAAGGTGCTAAATGTGGGGGTTTTAGTTGCAACGTTGTCTGGTTGCCAAAATTCGAGCAAATAGTTTATTTTGTGATACAATGCCACTGTGATGCTACTAATATTAGTTTGGAGAATTTTTCAATGTTTTGCAGGTGTTACAACAGGGCATGAATAGTGAAACTTGAAAATGAGAAAACTAAATTGAGGCATATGGCTTGAGAAGCCAAAATGATACTTAATGCCTTTGGATTAGCGCACGAGGCTAGATTTTTATTTGACCAAGGGAGATGAGTGTAAACCCACAGAGAGTCACCAAGGGAGGTAACCCAACATTTGTGATTGGAGGTTCCATGAAGGATGTTCAATGAGTAGAAACAATCCATATATCGTGACTCATGTCCAGCACTCATTATATTAGGAGACACCATATAGATGTTCTCATGCTCATCCCTAAGGCATTTGTGCTGTGAAAACGTGAATGTTAAGGAAGGGTATAACCTTGAATGAGTCCAAGGTGGGCAAACTCCCGCAGGATATTTGTCACTTGTGCCCTTAGAGGATTCACCTAAGTAAGAGCTGTCGTGAGGTCGCAACTGTGAGAATTGGGCTATTTTCTAGTAACTCTCATGAGAATCAAGATTCAGTGCATGGCCATTAATCGCACTACCCTGCGAACATATCTAATAGTCGGTATTGTGTGTGTGACATGTTAAACTTTGGCTCAAAAGATCTAGTTCAAAACCTAGTTCACTATGATTCCTTCAAAGGAAGACTGTTATCACTAAGTGAGGTTCAAGTTTGGAAGACATCTACACCTATTACACAGTTTTGTAGTTGCCCAATTTTTATATATTAATTTATTTTGGTTTGCCAAAATTTTCATATATTATTTATTATATTTTAATTTGCATTGTTGAGATTTCTAATGAATTTATTATGCTTCAAAGTTTTAAAACTTGTGGGAGATTGTTGGTATATTGTAATAAAGTTTTAAAACTTTTCATACTACAATTAGTATTATAAATTTAATTATTATCCTATTCATAGCCTATTTATTTCAAACATTATGTTGGGGGTTAAAAGTTATTTATTAGTATCCTTTATTATAATTATGTAGCCAATGGTAATGACTCCCCATTGGTCTTGTGTATATGTACATATATCTAATAATTGTTTGAAGAGATAGAAACGTGACATTATTCTACTTACAAAAACTCCACTTTTACCTGCATACTCTTTTGTTTTCATACATACTTTCTACTTGTATTTTATAGCAACCACGGCTGGGACGGTTCATCTTCTTCCAGTTGGCGTGACACTTAAGAAGACCGGTTTGTGAGCACTTGGATTGAATCTTGGAGTTGTTAATATCCACTAAAACCCTCACGTAGGGAGACATAACGACTTTAAGACAGCGACTACGTCGTGTCTCACTATCTCACAGGTTAGACTATTTTAATCTTTGTTTTCATATGATATGATGTATTTGTTTAATTGTTATTTACTATAATAGTGGATGATGAATTTCTTATTGTTTAATCTCTATTATGTGATTTTTAGACTAACACTTTCTACACCTACTGGTGGCCCTGCCATTTTAATGTCATCGTGATGGTGGTGGTAACATGCTATGGTGGTGATTGCCGCTTGCGGTTTGATAGACAACAAGAGAGAGAGAGAGAGAGAGAGAGAGCTAGCTTCCTCTTTTACGGTTTTACCATCTCGGGTGGAAGCCTAGTTTGTCTCGGCAGATGGGTGATACTCCCCGCATCTTTATGGGGTTGCGAATTCGATCTCGTTTGCTATAATAATCTTTATGAATTAAATGTCGCATGTGAGGTCTCAATCAACTTGCATTTTGAATGGGACTAACTTTAGGTATAACTCACTTTTTTTATTTTGAAGAGTCTAGCAGAGTAGAAATCGTATTCAGACAAAGAGTTACACTAGTCATTCCTTTTATATTTTACTTAGCCAAAAAAGCTAGCCTCCTCTTGGTTTTTTTTTTTTTTTTTTTTGTTATGGAGTAATTAGACAGGGGGCACAGGTATGCAACTAATGTTTTGAAACTTAAACCGTTAAGTGAATTGAAAAAGAATTGAGTCACAGATCAATAGTTTAACCGTCGATTCAACTGAAATTGAATCGTGATGTCACAATTTTATTATAAATATATTTAAAACTATAAATAAATACATAAATTACAAAAAAGTTAACTATGAAATCAAATTTTCATTGATATTTCATTTAATAATTTCTTTATTTCTACAATAAGTGTATAAAATTACAGTTGAGCAATGTAATTTGAAATATATACTTTAAATCTAATTGAATTTATGGAATAGAATGACTATAATATTATGGTGGAGTCAATCTTAATAAATTTTATCACTGTGCTAGAGTGAGACTTTTCAGTTTTTTAGAGCGAGAGGACTTTCCGGTTTCTCCAATTAGTTTACAAGGGCCGTCAATAGTGCGAAAGGCTTTTCTCAAAAACATCCCATTAATTTTGCATCTTTATCCGGAAACATCCCGTTAATTTTGCATCTTTGTCCGTATGTACAAGGCTTTTCCCAAACATCTCATAATGAGAAATTAATATACTTCTAATATATAACTCCCAAACCGCTACCAATTCTCTCTCTCTCTCTCTCTCTCTCTCTCTCTCGCGTATAGATCACAATGTAGGAGATCCAAATCCTCTTTCGTTTGCTCTCGCTTTACAAATTTCAAAACATTTGTTTACAAATCCTCAAGAAGCCCCCTTATATTGTTGTATTTGGATCACTAGTACCAGCCAATCTTCACTGTGTCGAAGAGAGTTGAAGACGGGGAAAAATCTCTAGTTGGTATGGCAGATCATGAAGAGAAAAATCTCAAAATTTTGCCTTTTAAATTTTGGTATTCAAACCGGCCAGATCAGAGTGAATTGTGAACTGTTCAAGCGGACTACCAATTCAACCGTGGTTCAAAGCAGTTTTTAATATTTAGGCCGGTTTTTTCTCTAAGACGGTTTAGAGATTTGTCCAGACTATTTTATCGATTGGTTGACGGTTCAATCGATTGAACCGGCCAATCGGATTTAATTTTCAAAACTTTGCGTGCACCTTGAAAAATTTTGAATATAAAAAAATTAATTAAAGAAATATAATACAAACGAAAAAAAATAAAGAAACAAAAACTCTACTAATAAATAACTACAAAAAATGGAACAAACAAAAATTAAAGAATAGACATTTACAAATTCATCGATTTCCTAGTAAATAAGCTCCATTAGTTCACTCCAATACTAATACCCATATTTGTAATCACGTATATTATAATGCTAAAACATAGACTCCTAAATAGAGAAATCTCATACATACGTACAAATGCATGCATGTGCACTTAAAATATATATATATATATATATATATGTGTGTGTAGGAGGTGATGTACCTAGAATTAGTAGCCTTTGGTGGGCAAGTATTGTCAATTTCAAACAAAGGTTGTCGAATCACACCCGTTGTCGTCGGCCATTGTTGATGTATTACCAATATCTACAAATAAAAAACAAAACATAAATCCAGAAGGGCCATCGATAAGAAGGATCAGATTTTGATTTATCCAAGAATAATAGCAAGAATAAAAGTAGTTTTTGACTTGGGTATCACGTACAACGGCAATGACAACGCCAAAATCGCACACTCAACCTGCAGTTAATAGAGTTTGTATCCATGACATTGGAATATTGTTACATCAACGATCATGACTCCACCTTGTTTCTCTCTGAAGATGCGAGGATTAAAGAAAAGGAGAAGGAAAAAAAATTTTGTGCACGACAGAAGAGTATGGATTTTTATTTTTATCCTTTTAAATAAACATGAAGGTAAAGCTTTTTAAATAGTCATTATTCAAATTAGTTTTGATAATTTGAGAAAGAAAAATAGTTACACAGCAACTTTACACAGCTTCATAAAAGGAGACACTAAACTGGTATTCTCGCTTTATATATTAGCATAAATTATAATTTATTTCCTATGATTTGTGCTAAAAAATTAGACGACGTTTAAAAATGAACAAATAACCCCTTTATTGGTTTGGTCTTATTTACAAAGTGGATAGAATCATGACAGATTTAGTAAAATAATAAAAATACCCCTACGAAGGATAATTATTTTGAGATAAAAGGACAAAATTATCTTTTTATGTTTTATTTTAAAAATATAAAATGACAAAAATATCATCGTAACAGAATTGCTGATAACTCTAATATTTTTCATCTATTTTATAATTAAGTCCAAACCATATATAGGTTATATATTCATTTTTAAAACCACAAATAGGTTATCTAATTTTCGTTCACACTATACTAGAGTAATTTTTTTAATTTTATGACGTGTAGAACATGTCCCAAAGGCAGGGATCTTTGGAGATTGGACTTAGGAGAAATTATCATATGGTCCAGAATTTTTGCTTTAATACATAAATAGGAATAAAACAACAAAAACATGTGGGACCAAGTCATTTGAGAAAGAGGTCCCAATCAAGCCTACAACCAACAGAAAAAAAAAATTTTAATAGTCAGGTACTACCGACTATTTAATACTCAATTTTATTAAATTATGATATGTAATTTTTTTTTTATTTTAATAGTTTAATGGAGAGACTTTTAATAAAGTAAATAACATGGAGTTATTTGATAGGCAAAAGTATTGAAGAGCTTTGTACTATCGAACCATTAGACATTTTTTCAAACAACAGACTTCTGAGGTAATGGGAGGGTCTTCAGGTTATGGGTCCAGAACACAACCTTTGCTTGTTACCTGGTATGCCTCATCTATTTGAAAAGAGAGTACTTTTTGCAAACGCAAAATCATATGAGTAACAAAGTTGAAAGTTGAAAGTGTCACCCCAACATGCCCAGTTTAGGGGTATGAGGCGTGTGCTCGGCGCCCCCTCTACCCCCCTGGTGTCCGCTCTTAGCTCACTTGATCTCGGGTGGGATTGTGGTGACGAGTTCACTCTCTCGGGCAGTAGCTATGACTCAAACCGAATATTTCATAGTGGGTGGAAGCTCCTATGATCACGCTTAGGGAAGTCACTATCATTGGTCGCCCCTTCCACCCTTTTTACTCAAGAGAAAAAAAAAAAAAAAACAAAGTTGAAAGTGCAACTAAAAAAGCTCTACTCCCATTATCACTAAAAACGAAATGGTAGGTAAAAAAATTGCAACATTTAGCATGTGACACCTTATTATTGGCCGGGGGCAATAAACTCCTTCCAAAATTGACACACCCTAATCCATTAGTTTTGGATAAGACACAAGCCAGGCAAGCAAGCAGTTGAGCCTCGGAGGGATCAGCATAACGTGTGCAACTTCCTCCCCATATATGTGTCAAGCAAGAATTGAACTCAGAATAACCGAAGAGTGCATAGGTGTACACTCCTATCTCTTACTCCTGCGCTAGAACAACTTATGGAGAAGGAGATAGCTAGCCGTGTATGTACTGGGGTGCTCACTAAATTCAAATCCCAGAGTTAAGAATAATTTAACGGTTCCCAAGTGCAGCAACGGTTTAACCTGTTCAACTAGGAATTAATAAGAAAATTACAAAAATATAAATGAAAAATTAGAGTAACATCCACGAGATTCTTATAATAAAATTAACACCCTTGTTATTTATGTTGGCTAATAGAAATTGAAAAAATTTAGCCCTATCTATAGCTTTGCTAAAGAAGGTGTATTGATGCAATACTATGATAGTTATGATTATGGCTACTATGACTACGTGCAATCACAACTTATAACAAGATAAATAAAGAAAATCAAGCACATAATTGACACACAATTTTTACATGAAAATCCAAAGCGGGAGAAAACCATGGGATCTAGTCTAGCCAACCAAGCACTATCAAGAAATAATACAAAAAAGTTAATTTACAACCTAACCCTAGATACTCCCAATCCACGGGTGCCGAATTCACGTGCTTGTGGGTGTGCTCTTTTTGTATTGACTGAATCTCACGATCTCATATCTATCCCTTGATACAATTCTTCAACACTTGATTGAGTGTCGAACTCCATAACACCTTTAAAATCCTCCAAGAGCTAAACTCAAATCCACCACCGTCTTAAACTCTTTCAAGACATCAACCAAATAAGGATGAAAGTTGATCTTGCTAAGAATCTAAGTGAGAGCCTGTTCAACGTATATAGAAACCTTTAGAATAATTTTCGCAACAGCTCCACTCTCATAGAAATCCTTTGAATCTTAAGCAATTGTGCAATCGATTCTTTCAAAGATATTTTGGCCTCCTTAGACTTATATTTTGACCTACCCATAGCCTCATATATCTAGATGAGGCAAACTAGAGTTTTTGAGCTTCCAAAAGTGTCAAAAAGAACTTGCGGCGGCATTTCTAGGGTCTAAAACTCGCGTATCTCGCTTCCAGCAAGGTTTGGTGAGGTCCAACAAAGTTTGCACCTCGAGGCCGCGAAGTCCAACGAAGTCTTTAATAGATTTACACCCAATATGTTTCTTCCATCGACAGTCCTCGAGGGTCTAACAAAGGTCCAGTGAAGTAGCGAGGTCTAGCAAAGTTTAGTGAAGTCTTTAGCAAATTTACACCCAATCTGTTTTTTCCATCGATAGCCCTCAAAAGTCCGGCGAAGTCTAGCGAAGGTCCATTAACCTCCATCAAAGTCCAAAAACGATTACTTTATGTATCATCCAAGACTCTCTTAGCATGAGCTCGAATGAATAGACATTAAGCACATCCCAATTGCTTATGATAGACACTCCAACAACCCAAATTACAAGGAATAAAACTCGTCACGAAATTTAGCCAATTACATGATGTTACAATCTCCCCCTTTGGCAATTTCGTGATCAAAACCCTATGCTAAACTATGAATTACAAGGAAATCAAATACAATTATACCCAACTCACAAGCATAAAGGTGTTGTTTATCGAACACCATGTATTTTAAACTCTTGTACTTGCACAATATTTACTCAACAAAAAACAAATACCATCAAGTGCAAGGTATCAAGATCATAGGCATATATCAAATATCAATATTACCGACGTATATCAAACATAGGGCATATATCAAACATCAAGTATATAATTCTCTCCCTTTTTTTGGAACAAATTGACAAAGTAAACACAGAGAGCTAGAGAAAATGACTGATAGATATAAAGATGATGTCTCGCCCTTAATGTATTCTCCTTTTTAATAACATTTAAGCACATAGATTTTCTCTCCCCATTGTTGTCTCAATATGAGAAATGATTACCAAACAACCACGCAAATTAGGACTAAAAGGGGATATGCTAAAAAGAAGAATATCATCTATGCAAAACAACAAGTCAAAACTAGACTAGCCTGAAACAAAGCAAAAACAGGATAATTTTGTAGAAAAGATATCTTAAATCAAGTATGGTTATCATCAAAACACAAAATATAACTCATGAGACTCATGATGATTGTAGCATAAAAAAATCAACATCAAACATGCTCAAAGATCACAAAAAGCTGAGAATAATTAGTCGTGAGGTGATCCAAAAAGCATATCCATGATAATGTAAGATGAATGCAAATGCTCGAATGAGATTAATGAGAATATAGACTCTAGACAAGATCAAAACTAGCCCATCATGGAGAATCACATCAAGAAGATCAAGGTATAGAAGTCAAACCCATTTCATCCCATTTTCAATTTTCATGACATCTCATTCTCAAATTTTGAGCACTCCCCCTCAAGACATTCAATGAATTTCAACCCTATCTCTCCAAGTATAGTAATATGAAATACAAAGAGATGATGAATTTCATACACATGAGTTGGTAGCTTTCTTCTTTTGCCATATAGCAATGGTAGTTGCACTCACACTCACTGATAGCCTTTTTCATCAAGGATATAGTACCAGCAAGAGATGGAATGACATGTATATGGTCAATCTAGCCAATAGAAGCTTCAAGAGGTTTCAACCATGATGCGTGTTATCGGAGGATCATAAAAGGTGGATTTCATATTCTAAAAGATCTCATGAGGAATGCACCTTTTAAACATGAATTATGAGTATGATAATGATCACCAAAACTATGGCATCATCAGTATACAATCAATGAAGTACACAAGATTCAACCTTAAACAAGCCATTACATCAATCAACACATGGAGAATGTTTTAAGTCAATGACTAGCACAACCAAATCAAGACACATAATAACAAAATCTTTTTGGTTTTTCTCAAACACTTTTTTTTATTTTATGTTTTTCAATAAATCAAAGAAAATAGAAAAAATTAGACATACAAACATGATCATAATTCTAGAAAATAAAATAAGCATAAAGCACAAATATCCTAGATTATGTCACCACTAGTCTTTACTCCACAAAGCTGACCCCTACAAATTTCTTAGGGGTTCTTAAAGAGTCCAAATTAGATTTTATCACCCAAATGACATTCATCTCAGATTTATCAATAAACTCTTGAGATTTGGGTAGAGTTCTAGGTCTTGCCTTAATAATGTGGTTCCTCATTTTGTCATGATTTTTAGGAACTTGCATTGGCTTTGATGCTAATCTATTCACATGATTTGTAAGGACTCTAATTTGACTTTCCAACCTCTTATAGTGACTCATAGGTTGATAATGAGTATGAGAACTAGGAACTCCATTCAGTTTGCGATAATAAGGTCTAATATGACCAAACATGTCATAATGATGACAAATAGGGTTAAGCTTTGAAGATTGGGTAACCTTAGGATGTTTGGGATTCACATGAGAAGTAATGAACTTATAAGACACATTTTTAGTCTCCCAACTAGGGCAATAAGGCCAGATATGACCCTTAACACCATAATAATGATAAGTGGGAACAAACCTAGTAGGCTTTGTCTCAGCATTAGGCACAACACGCGCATATGTGGTGGTGTTCCTTTTGGAAGTCACAACCTTGACCTTCAAATTAAGATAATGAGGCCCAATGTGCCCTTTAGTTCCACAATGGTGGCATGAGAGAACAGCCTTAGCATGCTTAGTCTCACATGGTATGGAAGACTTACCTTGAGCCTTCGTAGAATTAGGCTTACTTATAGGTTGGAAAGATGTAGTTGCCTTCTTTGTGTATCCAATTCCAGTCATATCATAAGAGATCCTTTATACATTCCAAATTTCATTAATCTTTTGTGAGCATGCATCAAATTTCTTAAAAGACAGATGAGTATTAGCAAGTTCAGTTTCAAGCTTTTTCACCTTTCCTTCAAGTGCCTTTTTGAACTTCTCTCTATCATGTGCATCTTTCTTAAGATACTTAACTTTATCAGTCAAGGTTAATTTGTGAGTTTTCAATTGACTAACTTTAGCTTGAGCATCAATATTTTTCTTTTTTAGAACTTCAACTTCATCCAATACCTTTTTCAATTTTGTTCCCAGTTTAACATTGACTTTTGTCAATTTTGTTGGCCCAAAAGGCAACCAAAGAGGGGGGGGATGAATTAGATTTTTTGAAGATTAAAAACAATTAAGATTAATTAAAATTAATCTAATCAATCTAATAATGATCAATCTATGTGTAATGCAATGTAATCAGAGGAAGAACATAAAACAGAGCAATAGAATGAACACAGAGAGTTACCAAGGTTTAACCACAAACCGTGGTCTACGTCCTCACCCCAAGGTCCCCTTGAAGTCTCTTTCTACTATGTAATCTCCAATTACAAATGGGTTGCTGATTGACCAAGTGCTCAGCTCACTATACATAAGAACTTCTACCCGAGTTCTTCAGCTACCAAGTGGTTTTGTCTAAGCTCCACTCAAACTTACAAGAGTTTTTCTTTCTCAAGAGAACTCTTAAACTCTCACTTACAAGTGTATAAGAATATACAAGTAACTCACAAACTCTCTAACAAAAGTAGATTATACAATCAAAGCTCATAAGTTGAAGACAGGAAGAATATTTAGGAATTTCAATTGATCAGTCAGTGATTCTTGTTTCTTGTTTCTCTTTCTTGTTATAAATGCAGCTGGAAGCTTGATTTCATCCGTATTGATTTCATCCGTTGGAGGTTGTTGGGCTTCATTTAATGCACGTCCAGTCCGTTATAATGTTAGAAAAACTACCCGTTATATTCCAGGGGTCGACTCCAAACTTGTAGAGTCGACACTTCTGGTTTTGCATTTACTAGATGTTGTCCACTGTCTCCATGAGTCCGTTTTTCATATCACTGAGTCGGCTCATTGTTCATTCTGTCTTCATGTCATTTTTCTTATGTCATCATGAGGCGACTCTTCAATTTCATGAGTCCGCTCTTTGTACAGAAAACTTGCTTCAGGTTTCATGAGTCGATTCTTTATATCAAATAGTCGGCTCTTTGCTCATTTGGTCTTCAGGTTTTCTACTTCTGTCTTCATGAGGCGACTCCTCATATCCATGAGTCGGCTCTTTGCACATTTTGTTTTCAGGCTTTTGCTTCTGTATTCATGAGGCGAGTCTTCATTTCCATGAGTCTGCTCATTGATCATTTTGTCTTCAAGCGTTTTGCGTCTGTCTCCATGAGGTGACTCTTTATTTCCATGAGTCCGCTCATTGCTCAGAAATCTGTATTCTGTCTTCCAATGATTCAGATCATCTTAGCAGTAGTATAGGATCTTCAAGGAGTATCTCTTTGGGGTATGATGGTCAATCAAACTTCCTTAACTCATTAGAGATGTCTTCAATTCAATTTGGATTGAATCAATCATTATTCAACTATTCTTGATTTCCAAACTGTCAGAGCTTTATTAGATCAAAGTTGATTTCTTCTTCTTCATTTCCAAAGCTTCATCTTTCATTGTAGAACACTTTCTTTCATTGCCAAGCTTTCTCAAATATATATAGCTTCACAATACTTCATTGCCGATTTCTTCTCTTTGCTAAAAGTTCTTCTTTCTTCTTTAAAATCACTTCAATGAGACTTTTGCAAACTTGATGAAATCTCTTCATGCATATTGTCTACATTGATTCTTTATATCTCAGAAGAATTCTTTACTTTGATTCCATGTAGAGATCAGACAATTAATGTAAATCTTCTTCTTAAGCAACTTCAATCACATAATCTGGATTTGATCTTTGCATTCTTGATGAAGTCTTCTCTTGAGCGTTTTCAATATCTTCACTAAACAAATTGTCTTCAACTGATATTTACATATCCTAATGAAATCTTCAATCTTTCTTGAGTATAAGTCAGTCTTCAATGAGTCTATGTATACTTGATGAAAGCTTCATTTGAACACCTTCAATCTCTTCGAATATAAAACTTTTGTTTGAAGTAGAAATAGGCGTCAATCCTTTGTTTGGTTTATTACATAGCTCTTGGAATCCATTGCTTGATCTTGAACTTGTTGTATATTTACTTTGACAAGTATTAGACTTAAGATTGAACTTGAAGTCTAAATTATAAACTTTATTAATCTGCACACTAAATAAATGCATTAGTAAAATAACACAAGGTTTGGTTATCATCAAAATTAACATGGGAATCAACCTTGAGTCAACAATCTTTCCCTTTTTGATGATGACAAAACCTTTTCAAAATAAGTTAATATAAGATTAAATGAATTGAATAGAGTTAAGTATCATACTAGTAGAGAGCTCCCCCTTTGTTTTATGATTAAGTAAATGATGCTTAGAGGACATAAAAAAAACTTTTCAAAAATAATTTTCAGGGAGTTTTTGTCAGGTAATTCAAAAATATTTCGAGGAAAATAATTCATGATGCTCTCCCTGAGAACATGCTTGATATTTGTCAGGTAATAAGCAATTCATTTTATTTCCATTCATCAATCGGATAAATTCTGTATGTTGTCCAATTCATTTTTGATTAAAAAAATGCAAATAATTTGAACAAACATACATTGTTCAATTCGTCTCCTCAATGCTAGTTTAATCTTGAACAAAAACTTCTTCCCTATACTTATCAAATTTTCTCTAATTCTAAGTTTTGTGCAACTCATTTTCTAGCATGCATTGTACATGCATTGTTCAATTTTGCAATACATTTTTCAAAATTCTTCTCCCCCTTTTTGTCAATTGATCAAAAAGAGAAATAGAATGAAAATTATAGACAAGTACAATAACCAAAAAAAAAATATTAAAACAGAATAAAGTGTATAAATAGAAAAGCAACCAAACAAGCAAGTTATCAAAGAGATCAATGTGGCATCAAAACAGAGTCATATTTCATTCATGTAATCATAATAAAAGTACAAAAAGTTGTACAGTGAGCATCCACAAAAAGTATGCCAAGACAATAAAAAAAAAAGTGATAATAGGACCATAAGTATGTAGGATGATAGGACAAGGGAGAATCTAAGGTGAAGAGAAGTGAGGAAGGTAAGGTTAGGTAGAATGAGGAAAGGGGAGTCTAGTGAGTATCAGATTCAGTTGCCGAAGAGTCCTCTTCTCTAGCTTCTTCCCCTTCCTGTGCTTCCTCCTCTTCCTCATTAACTTCTTCCTTCTCTTCTTTTTCTTCTTCTGTACTTTTTTCCTTTCTCATTTCTCAACATTTGAACTTCCTTTTTGAGTTCTCTCATCTTTCTTTCGATAATCACCATCCTTGTATTTGTAATGTCTGCCTTGTGATTTAATTTGTCCAGAGATCTCATAACTTGAGTCATAAAAGTACTCAAGTCCCCTGTACTTTCTTGTAATTCATAACTCAAAAATCTTTTTGTGCTTCTTTGCCTGGAGGTGCTCCCAGATGGAGCATTTCCTTTTGAAAAACTTTCTCCTCTAGTTTTTTTTGGAGTCCATTTGTTATTCTTTAAAATATACCCCATTCTTTTGAATGTTCTCTCATTGTGTTAGTCACTAATGGCCTTTGGGATTATTTTCTTCTTATTCTTCAGATCAATACCCAAATGCTTGAAAACTTTTGTCAAGAAGATTCCATATGGCAAAGTGATTTTATAGATGGTAGCCTTGTATATATGATCTAAAATAAATAGAGGCAAGTCAATCCTTGAATCAGTTATATATGCCCATAAGAAAAATAACTCATTTTTCCGAAACATAATCATACTTCCCTGTTTTGGGAGTGAATATGGTGCAGGTAAAGTGATGAACTAGCCTCAGTTTAAGAGGTAAATCAGCGGTGAGGGGTTGTACATTTTCATTTATATCTTTTCCATATAGGGCTTTCAATTGGTCTTTTCTAGAGACATTGTCTCTATAAACTTCTCCACCAAGCCTGATTCCAAGAATGTGTCTAATCACTTCTCTATCTAAATTAATAGTAATTCCTTTAACATAACTTTTGATAGACACTTCTTTAGGTTCCTTTTCGGCATTAGAATAGAATTGAGTAACCAAGTCAGGGTAAACATCATTCTTGAGAGTTGTCATATATTTCCATCCTAGATTTTCAAATTTTGTACCAAATTCAAACTTATGAAGATCAAATAATTTATAATCTACCCATCTTCCATTGAACACTTTTCTAAGAGAAAAACTTGAATTGTACCTTTCCTGGGCTTTGCCCTCACTGAAATATAGTTCATTGCATCCCAGGATTGCTGAGGATGAAGTTTCTCTAGTCTTACTCTTCTTACTCTTCCCTCTGTCTTTGCTAGACTCACCTTTTGATTTTCTCTTTTGACCGTTTCGAAGTAGGTTCTGTTACTACGACTAGGGCTTTAGACATCCTTTTCGATTTAGAGGTTTTGGGAGCCATCGTAGGATTGAGAAAAGGTGAAAGTGGATGAAATGTAGTCGATTAGGGTTTATAGAGGGATTGAGATGAAGAAATGCGATGGTTTGTGAGTGACGGTTAGGTTTTGGTGCGAACAGGGGAGCGGGAGAGAAAAAGAGTGAGAGTGAATGAGTGAGAGGGAAATTTCGAATGTTTGTAAAGTGGGGGTTTCATTAAAGTATATGGGCCCGACTCATAAGGCGACTCATGAATTAAATGAGCCGACACATGCCTATTAATGAAATAATTTGAGTCCACTGTAGTGAAGAGTCGACGCATTGAAATGGAGTGTCGACTCCTGTTGCCAGACTGGACAAGTGACTTACAAGGAATTCAAGAAATGATCTTTTTCAACTTTTGTGCCAAAAGAAGTCTAAATATGATCATGTAATGAATCATGAATTCAGGAAATGCATTTCATATGAATGATAAACACATTTAAACATTCAAAACACAAATTTCACTCAAATTAAACACATTTTAAGATATAGGATCATTCATCCCTAATTCTCTTCTAATCATACAAAAACGATCTTCACTTAATGGTTTAGTAAAGATATCAGCTAATTGCATATTTATGAACACAAAGTCAAGTTCTATATCACCTTTTTGAACACGGTCTAGTATAAAGTGATATCTAATTTCAATGTGCTTTGTGCGAGCGCGTTGAACAAGATTTTTAGTCAAATTTATAGCACTAGTATTATCACACTTAATAGGAATATGATCAAACAAAATTCCATAATCTTCTAATTGTTGTTTGATTGATAACACTTGAGCACAACAACTGCCAGCTGCTACATATTCAGCCTCAGCTGTGGAGAGAGCAACTGAATTTTGTTTCTTGTTATACCAAGATACAATCATATTGCCTAGGAGTTGGCAAGAGCCACTTGTGTTCTTCCTATCAACTCTACTCCTAGCATAGTCAGCGTCAGTGTAAACATTTAAATTGAACAAGTACCCCTTGGATACCATAATCCAAGGTTTGGTGCGTGTTTAAGATAACGAAATATCCTCTTTACAACAATCACATGAGATTCTTTAGGATTGGATTGAAAACGAGCACATAAGCAAACACTAAACATTATGTCTGGTCTACTAGCAGTTAGATACAATAGAGAGCCTATCATGCTTAAAGTATCTACTGACTTACTTTTCTCGCCACTATCCAATTTTGTTGTAGTACTCATTGGAGTACTTATAAGCTTTGCATCTTCCATGCCAAACTTTTTGATTAAGTCCTTGATGTACTTGGCTTGGTTGATGAAGATGTCTTCCTTCGATTACTTGATTTGAAGTTTAAGAAAGTAGTTGAGCTCTCTCATCATACCCATCTCGAATTCTCCCGGCATGCACTTAGCAAATTCCTTGCAAAGTGATTTGTTAGTAGCATTGACTATAATATCATCTACATAAATTTGTACTACAAGGATATCACTGTTTTTTATTTTAATGAAAAGAGTGGTATCTATTTTTCCTCTAAAAAAACCTTTTTCAATCAAAACTTACTAAGTCTTTCATACCAAGCCCTTGGGGCTTGCTTCAAACCATACAAAGTTTTTGTGAGTTTGAAAACATGGTCAGGAAGTTTTGGATCTTCAAAACCAGGTGGTTGTTCAACAAAAACTTCTTCAGTGATAAAACCATTTAGAAAAGCACTTTTACCATCCATTTGATATAATTTAAAATTTTTAAAACAAGCAAATGTAAGTAATAATCTAATGGCTTCTAATCTAGCTACCGAAGCATAGGTTTCATCAAAATCAATGCCTTTTTCTTGGCTATAACCTTGAGAAACAAGTCTTGACTTGTTCCTCACAACAACTCCAGACTCATCCATTTTATTTCTAAACACCTATTTAGTTCCAATAACTGGATGATCACTAGATCTAGGAACAAGGTGTCATACCTCATTCGTTTCAAATTGATTTAATTCTTCTTGCATTGCATTTATCCAAAATTCATCATGTTCGGCATCATTAAAACATTTAGGTTCTATTTATGATAAGAATGCAAGATGATTACATATATTTTTGATAGAGGATTGAGTTCTTACTCCTTGTGAAGGATCACCTAGGATTTGTTCCATAGGATGGTTATGTACAAATTTCCACTTCTTAGGTAGACCTTCATGGATTTCTTGTTATCTGATAGGAGCTTCTCTTTCCTTTTGAGGTTCCTCATTTGAGCTTAGTTAGATGTCCATCTTTTCTATTTCAGGCTCTAGCTCATCTGCATCATCACTTTTAACATTCTTCGAAGAAGGGTTAAATTCATCAAAAGTGACATGGACTGATTCTTCAACCATTAGAGTCCTCTTATTAAAGACTCTATAGGCCTTGCTATGTGTTGAATAGCCAAGAAATACACCATCATCAGATTTAGCATCAAATTTTCCAAGGTTGTCTTTATTGTTATTCAATATAAAGCATTTACATCTAAAAGCTTTAAAGTATGAGACATTCGGTTTCTTATCTTTCCAAAGTTCATAGGGGGTTTTGTTCAAAAACGTTCTAAATAAAATTCGATTCAAAACATAACAAGCTGTGTTAACTACTTCAACCTAAAAGTATTTTGATAAATCATTTTCACAAAGCATGGTTCTACCCATTTCTTCTAAAACTCTATTTTTCCTTTCAACAACCCCATTTTGTTGAGATGATCTAGGGACTACAAAGTTGTGATCAAAATCATTTTCATCACAAAATGTTTCAAAAGGTTTACAATCGAATTCCCCTCCATGATCAGTCTTGATAGCAGTGATTGAAATTCCTTTTTTATTTTGGACCTTTCTATAAAATTTTGTGAAGAAAACAATTGTCTCGTCCTTATGAGCTAAGAAGAAAGTTCATGTAAATCTAGAATAGTTATCAACAATAACAAGTGCATATTGTTTACCACCAAGACTCAAAGTCTTAGTTGATCAAAATAAGTCCAATGCAATAGTTGAAGTAGCCTAGAGGTAGTGAGCATATTTAAGGATTTGAAAGAAATTTGAGTTTGCTTACCTAATTGACAAGCATCACAAACTCTATCTTTGTCAAATTTTATTTTTGGAAGACCTTTTACCAAATCATTTTTAGAAACTTTTGAAAGTATGCTCATACTAATGTAAGCAAATCTTCTATGCCACAACCAACTTTCATCACCATTTATAACAGCAAGGCATTTTATTTTGCAAAAAGATAAATCATTAAGATTGAAAACATAAATATTGCCTTGTATATGTCCAGTGAGAATTGTCTTGTTATCATTAATATCAATTACCTTACATTTAGAAGATTCAAATACAACCTTGCATCCTTTGTCACAAAGTTGACTAATGCTCAAAAGATTGTGTTTGAGTCCTTTAACAAGTAATATATTTCTGATAGAGGTAGATGAATTCTTACTAACACTACCTATACCGATGATCTTTCCTTTGCTATTGTCACCAAATATGACAAGACCTCCATCCTTTGGTAAGAGAGAAGTGAATTGTGCTTCTTCTCCCGTCATATGTCTTGAGCATCCATTATCCAAGTACCAATGGTCTTTCTTGGATTTTGCTTGAAGGCAAACCTGTAAAAGGATTTATCTGACCTTAGGTACCCAAATCATCTTGGGTCCTTGGGGTTTAGTCCTCAATGGTCCTCTAGGGACCCATGCATTTCTAGGAATATTTATTTTTGTAATGCATAGCATCTACTAGCAATATGTCCTCTTTTATGAAAGTAAAAGTATGATGTTTGTGGTTTTCCAGTTGAAGCACCAAATCTGTCTTTTGAAAAATTATTTCTTTTAAAAGGATTAAAGCCAAGTCCAGCTTTGTCTAATGAACATTTTTGTTTTCCCAAAATTGCATCCAGTTTTTCTTTTCCATTTACACATCTACAAAGACTTGTTTCCAAGTTTTTAACCCTATCAAACAAAATATAATTTTCTTCTGAAAAGTCTTTTTGAAAAGAGTCTTTTTTAATCTTATCCTTCAAGACACAGACTTCACTTTTCAAAACTTCATTTTCCTTTTGTAAATTTTCATTTTCATTTGTGAGAGTAGAAACCATCTTTTTAAGAAATCCATTTTTAATTCCCATTTTTCTGAATTCACAAAGCAAATCATCAAATGCATCTTGTAATTCATTAAAAGTAAATTAGAAAGAGTCTGATACCTCAGTATCATCCTCATGAGCCATGAGACATAGGTTAGCCACTTTTTGTGATTCAGCTTCTTCTTCGGAACTTAATTCTTCATCATCACTCCATGTTGTGGCTGCCATGGCCTTCTTCCCTTAATATTTCTTTCCTTTCTTTCTGAGCAGAGCACAATCTGCCTTTATATGTCCAGGCTTCTTGCATTCATAGCATATAATGTTGGATTCCTTACTTGGTTCTCCTTTGGCTTCATACTTCCTTCCACCTCTATATTTTTTTTTCATGAATCTCCTAAATTTTTGAGTGATGAGAGCAATTTTATCTTCATTCTCATCAGTTGCAGATTTATCATCATCTTGACTGGTGGATTTGAATGCAACTACCATTTTCTTCTTTTCTTCATCCTTTTGGGCATGTTACTTTTGTGTGAGCTCATGAGTCATTAAGGAGCCTAAGAGTTCTTTAAGAGGTAGGGTGTTGGGGTCCTTTACTTCTTTGATTGTTGTGACTTTAGCCTCCCAAGCCTTTGGTAAAGACCTTAGAATCTTCCTCACCTGCTCATTGTTAGGATACACATTTTCAAGAGATTTTAAACCATTAATAATATCGGCGAATCTTTTGAACATTTCTGTGATGGACTCATCAGGTTTCATTTTGGATAATTCATAATTGTGTACCAAAATATTAATTTTTGATTCCTTAACCTGATTGGTACCTTCATGTGACACTTCTAATTTATCCCATATTTCCTTAGCTGATTCACAAGTGAAGACATGATTAAATTCATTGGGATCAAATGCACAATATAAAATATTCATGGCTTTAGCATTTGATTGTAGCATTTTCAAATCATCTTCATCCCAATCAGATTCTAGTTTAGGGATATTAGTTCTATCTATTCTGGTTGTAGGAGTTTTGGGACCAATTAGAATAAGTCTCCATAATTCATAATCTACTGATTGGATATAGATTCTCATTCTATTTTTTCAATAATAGTAATTAGTGACATTAAACATAGGTGGTCTATTTGTGGATTGATTGTCGCCAAGAGAGCTTCCAAAATTAGTTGCCATGGATCTATTTCAAGGATGTTAAGCCTTAAAAATAGAAATACTTGCTCTGATACCAATTGTTGGCCCAAAAGGCAACCCAAGAGGGGGTGAATTAGATTTTTTGAAGATTAAAAATAATTAAGATTGATTAAAATTAATCTAATCAATCTAATAATGATCAATCTATGTGTAATGCAATGTAATCAAAGAAAGAACAGAAAACAGAGTAATAGAATGAACACAGAGAGTTACCGAGGTTTAACCATAAACCATGGTCTACTTCCTCACCCCAAGATCCCCTTGAAGTCTCCTTCCACTATGTAATCTCCAATTACAAATTGGTTGCTGATTGACCAAGTGCTTATCTCACTATACATAAGAACTTCTACCCGAGTTCTTCAGCTACCAAGTGGTTTTGTCTAAGCTCCACTCAAACTTACAAGAGTTTTTCTTTCTCAAGAGAACTCTTAAACTCTCACTTACAAGTGTATAAGAATATATAAGTAACTCACAAACTCTCTAACAAAAATAGATTATACAATCAAAGCTCATAAGTTGAAGACAGGAAGAATATTTAGGAATTTCAGTTGATCAGTCAATGATTCTTGTTTCTTGTCTCTCTTTCTTGTTATAAATGTAGCTGGAAGCTTGTGTATAAACCCATGTATTGATTTCATCCATTGGAGGTTGTTAGACTTCATTTAATGCACGTCCAGTATGTTATAACGTTAGAAAAACTAGCCGTTATATTCTAGGAGTCGACTCCAGACTTGTAGAGTCGATACTTTTGGTTTTGCATTTACCAGATGTTGTCCACTGTCTCCATGAGTTCGCTTTTCATATCAATGAGTTGGCTCCTTGTTCATTCTGTCTTCATGTCATTTTGCTTCTGTCGTCATGAGGCGACTCTTTAATTTCATGAGTTCGCTCTTTGTACAGAAAACTTGCTTCAGGTTTCATGAGTCGATTCTTTATATCAAATAGTCGGCTCTTTGCTTATTTGGTCTTCAGGTTTTCTACTTCTGTCTTCATGAGGCGACTCCTCATATTTATGAGTCGGCTCTTTGCACATTTTGTTTTTAGACTTTTGCTTCTGTATTCATGAGGCGAGTTTTCATTTTCATAAGTCCGCTCATTGATCATTTTGTCTTCAAGCGTTTTGCGTTTGTCTCCATGAGGTGATTCTTTATTTCCATGAGTCCGCTCATTGTTCAGAAATCTGTATTCTATCTTCCAATAATTTAGATCATCTTAGCAGTAGTATAAGATCTTCAAGGAGTATCTCTTTGGGGTATGATGATCAATCAAACTTCTTTAACTCATTAGAGATGTCTTCAATTCAATTTAGATTGAATCAATCATTATTTAACTCTTCTTGATATCCAAACTATCAGAACTTCATTAGATCAAAGTTGATTTCTTCTTCTTCATTTCCAAAGCTTCCTCTTTCATTGTAGAACACTTTCTTTCATTGCTAATTTTTCTCAAATATGTAGAGCTTCACAATGCTTCATTGCCGATTTCTTCTCTTTGCTAAAAGTTCTTCTTTCTTCTTTAAAATCACTTCAATGAGACTTTTGCAAACTTGATGAAATCTCTTCATGCATATTGTTTACATTGATTCTTTACATCTTAGAAGAATTCTTTACTTTGATTCCATGTAGAGATCAGACAATTAATGTAAATCTTTTTCTCAAGCAACTTCAATCATATAATCTGGATTTGATCTTTGCATTCTTGACGAAGTCTTCTCTTGAGCATTTTCAATATCTTCAACAAACAAATTGTCTTCAACTAATATTTACATATCCTAATGAAGTCTTCAATCTTTCTTGAGTACAAGTCAGTCTTCAATGAGTCTATGTATACTTGATGAAAGCTTCATTTGAACACCTTCAATCTCTTCGAATATAAAATATTTGTTTGAAGTAGAAATAACCGACAATCCTCTGTTTGGTTCATTGCATAGCTCTTGGAATTCATTGCTTGATCTTAAACTTGTTGTACATTTACTTTGACAAGTATTAGACTTAAGATTGAACTTGAAGTCTAAATTATAAACTTTATTAATTTGCACACTAAGTAAATGCGTTAGTAAAATAACACAAAATTTGGTTATCATCAAAATCGATATGGGAATCAATCTTGAGTCAACAAATTTATAGTATTGCTGATAAAGTTGATTATAGGCCAATTGGAGCTCACTCTTATCTTCATCATCATATTCTCCTTCGCCTTCCTCAAGAGACCCCATAGTACCATCAGAGTCATCAGATTTTTCACATTCTTGAAGCTTTGATGAAGATTCAATTGGCTCAGATATAGAAGTTGTAAAAGTCGTGAAGTTCTCATAACCATCTTCTTTGTCAAATTCTTCTTCTTTTTCAGAATCACTTCACGTGACAATCAAAACTTTGCTTCTTTTGTTCTTCTTCTTGTTAGAAAAATCATGTGCAATATGTCCATAACCATGACACTCAAAATATTGATTCTGACCAGACTTATTAGATGATTTCCTTACAAACTTAGTCTTGTCAAAATATTTTTCTTTATTTTTATCAATAGAAGAAGATTGGCCTTCTTGTTTCTTTTTAAAAAAATTTCTTAAATTTTTTGACAAAAATAGCCATATCTTTGGGACTCATTTTAGAATCGCTATCACTAGTTTCATTCACGCTTTCCTTAACAGAATTCAAAGCAATGCTTTTGTTCCTTTTAGGTTGGCGAAAATTAACTTCAAAAGTTTATAAGAGACACACTAAGTCTTCTTCTACTTTCATGAAGTGAACATCCCTACTTTTTTCTATTACAGTAACCTTAGCTTGAAATCTCTCCAGTAAGAATCTCAAAATTTTTTGAACAATTTTAGATGGAGAGATTTGTTCACCAAGATTGAAACTTGAGTTAACGATATCACTTAGTTTAAAATAAAATTGATCAAAATTTTCATCATCTTCCATTCTCAAGGTTTCAAAGGCAGTAGTCAATCGCTAAAGTTTGGCGATTTTTACAGATGTTGTACCCTCATGAGTAATATGCAAAATATCTTATGCCTTTTTAGCGATTTCACAGTTTGAGATTCGTCGAAACTCTTTAACTGTGACACTATTATAGGTGGCATTCATTACTTTACTGTTCCACCCTCAAGTATCAAAATCAATGTTGTCCCACAACATGGTAGATTTTAAAATTATTATTGTACAAGTTATAACTGTGGGTGGAGTCTTGCCATTAACAACAGCAAGCCAAACATGTTCATCGATCGACTCAAGAAAAGCTCTCATCTTTGCTTTCCAGTAGGGATAGTTCGTTCCATCAAGCAATGGAGGTCTAATAATAAAATTACCTTCCATAGGAAAATTCATAGATCTAGGCTATCAAGATCTCACTCTTTCAAAAATCAAAATATTTTTGAGTGTTCTGCTCTGATACCAATTGAAAAAATCTAGCCTTATCTATAGCTTTGCTAAAGAAGGTGTATTGATGCAATATTATGATAGTTATGATTATGGCTATGTGCAATCAAAATGTATGACAAGATAAGTATAGAAAATCGAGCATACAATTGACACTTGATTTTTTGCGTGGAAACCCAAAGTGGGAGAAAACCACATGACCTAATCCAACCAACCAAACACTATCAAGAAATAATTAAAAGAGTCAACTTACAATCCAACCCTAGATACTCCCAATCCACAGGTGTTGAATCCACGTGCTTACAGGTGTGTTCTTTTTGTATTGATCGAATCACACGATCATGTATCTATCCCTTGATACGATTTTTTAATACTTGATTGAGTATCAAACTCCACAACACCTTTGGAATCCTCCAAGAGTTGAACTCAAATCCACTACCGTTTTGAACTCTTTCAAGACATTAACCAAATAAGGATGAAGGTTGATCATGCTAAGAATCTTGGTGAGAGTCTCTTTAAGGAATGCAAAAACCTTTAGAATAATTTTTACAGGAGCTCCGCTCTCATAAAAACCCTTTGAATCTTACCCAATTGTATAATCGATTCTTTCAAATGTGTTTTGGCCTCCTTAGACTTATATTTGGACCTACCCATAGCCTCATATATATATAGAATAGGCAAACTAGGGTTTTTGGGCTTCCAAAAGTATCAAAAAGAACTTGTTGCGGCGTCCCTAGGGTTTAAAACTCACGCATCTCGCTTCCAGCGAGGTCTGGTAAGGTCCAGCGAAGTTTGCACCTTGCGGTTGCGAAGTCCAGCAAAGTCTTCAGCAGATTTACACTTAATCTATTTCTTCCATCGATAGCTCTCAAGGGTTCAGCAAAGTCTAGCGAGGTCTAGCAAAGTCCAGCGAAATCTTCAGTAGATTTACCCCCAATTTGTTTCTTCCGTCGACAGCCCTTGAGAGTCCAACGAAGGTTTAGCGAAGTCTAGTGAAGGTCCATTGATATCCATCGAAGTCCAAAAATGATTATTTTATGTATCATCCAAGACTCTCTTAGCATGATTTCGAATGAATAGGCATTAAGCACATCCCAAATACTTGTGATAGATATCCCAACAATCCAAATTATAAGGAATAAAACTCGTCACGAAATTTAGCCAATTACATGATGTTAAAGAAATTAACAAATAAATGAATAATGGGGTTTCAACTTTTGTCTTTATAATTGAATATGAATATTTTAGCTGTTAAGTCCACAATTTCGTAATATAATATTGCCGTTTTTAAACAATATTCACATTTATATTAGACGACCATCGAAAATACACTTCCATAATCTACAAAGGAAGAAAGAAAAGACAAGTGTCCTTCGCTCGAAGATAAAGAGAAAGAGGAGTCGAAAGAAGTGTCAATAATTTCTCTCTTGAATCAAACATGAAAAACTCTTTACTTTTTGTCCAAAGCGAAAAGATTGATTTGTGTTTGTTATTTTCTGAAAAAGATCACACGGAAAAGAAAAGGGATGTTGATGTTTCCCGTGGCATATTCTCTACGACTATCATTAAATGGTATGTAATCATTAAGTCATATATAATGCATAGTTGTTAGTTCGATCAATGTATTATTTTTACTATTGTATGTATCAAAACTAATACATTTCAGTGTACCATTTCATATTTATTGATATATATACACACATTATTTACTTTTACACGATGGTCTAGCAACACGACGCTAGCTCTCTTGTCACATCTTGCATGTTCTTCATCCCGAGTTCTGATATCCGTTTAATATCTGAAAAGTGATCAAGAGATGCTCACGGCCGTGGGATGTGTACCAACAGAAAACGGTGTATGGCCGGAACTGACACCGGGGTGGTCAGAAAATGCCAGAACAGTCCGGCAAGTTGGCCGGAATGGTATTGAGTGTTGAGTTTCCCATTTCTTTGCCAAAACGGTAGGAATTGCACCAGCTGATACGGTACAAAATTAACAATTATGATTTGATGTTAAGTAGGTTTAGAGTAACAAAACAATAAGTTCGATATTGGGTGAGGCTTATGGGAAAAAGTGCCATGTAGGATTTAAGCTCCAATGTGGCCAGGCTATTTTTTTTTTTTTTTTTTTATGGTGAAAGATAATCACGTGCCTAAGATTATTATGAAAAAGTAATACTATATATAATATCATTTCTCAATATTTTTTCTTTCAATCCTAGACACCAGATTATAAGATTCACATTGGACTCATTCATTAACTTGTGTCGGAAGATAGAAAAGAAATTAAGAAAATTGATTGCATATAACATTTTTCTTTATGAAAACACTTACATGTGCTAGCGAAGATAAAGAATGCCATGGCCAGCAGCACAATTATAGTTTAATTAATAATATGAGGAGTTTCATCAAAAAATAAGATGAGTGCTCTGATTTTTTGGTGAATATTATTTTTCTTTTATCATTGTTCTTGTTTTGGTGGGATATGATGTTACGTTGAGCATTAAGTGTCACATTATTTCACCTAAATATTGAAGGAGATCCTTGACCACCCACTTACATATGTATACATTTATTTTGTAATTCGGTTTAATAAATATTTCTTTAATGGAATAGGAGGCGCTGTGATAATTAGCAAAATGTCGTGTATGGTTGGGAAAAGACTTAAGATAATTAACTATTCGACATTCCAATTTGTGCTTAAGACCATGAGTTCTCCTTTCACTATCACACTGCTAATTTGGAAAATTCAGAAAAAAAAAAACATGAAATGTTTGTATTATTTAGGATATTAATAAAAGATTGAGAATTATTACATTATGTAGCATAAATTCGTACTTATTTTTTTAATCCCTAAGCCTTCAGTTTACCTTCCAACATTTTGAGCTGAGGGCGGGGATTTAAAAACTAGAATCTGAGAAATATACTATTGTAGGTTACAATGTAGATGCAGCATATGCTTAAAGATATGCATGGAGCTATGAAGATATATATATATACACACACATTTATTTATAGTCCTGAATATTTATTACAAACCCAGAGCTCCCAACATCAGCATGAAAACTAACCAACAAGATTGGCCCACAAAAGCCCACACCCAAAACACCCCTCAAAATTAAACAAGCACTATTTAGAACTCTACTCTCATAACTAGAACTACTACTATAAAAACTAGTTAATTTCAACGCCTCCGGTTCGCGGGTTCCTTCTGGGCATTGAAGTAGACGGTTGCAACGGGCATGCCCAAATCCAGCTGATGGGCAAATGCGCGGGTATTGAAGTTCGCCCGCGACATCAGCAGCTCAACTTGTCCCAGCAGAGGCGCCTTCTGTTGGAAAAGCACCAAGATGTACCTGTGGATCCCCACCGGTGGCCGTGGCCCCATGTAAGGCAGGATTTCTTTTCCTGCCAATATCCATGCATGCCAAGTTGAAAACCATTCTTAGAAAAAGTCGTTGAATATAATCCAAAACATTGTATTTTTATTCATTATACTATAATCTGACTCTTTAAAAAGTAGAAAATAAAAAGAAAATGGAGGTAAGGCAGCATACCGACTACCTCTCCAACTGTGCTGTAAGCGAGAGCTTTGTGCACTGGATACGACCTTTATAATATCTGAATTCATGGTTCATATTCGCATGCATGCAACCAAGCATGTAAACAATAACTACTTATTCATCAAGAAATAACATTTTGTTAAAGAGTTTAATTTTAATGCAACAACAACATAAAAATAATTTTACATAGATAAACGTTACAATACCAAATATTTAGACCGAGTTTAAAAAATTTGACACGTATCATTTAAAGTTTAACATATAAAAGTAAAACTGATTTAGTAATAGCAATTTGATGCTACTGTACCATTTATATCATATTCTATCTAAACTTGCATATAGTTATTTGTAATATTTATCATTTATCGCACTGTCCGCTTCCTTATCCTCCAAGCTTTCTAATTTTCTTAATAAACTTGCATCTTATCTGCCATTCTGCTAATTATAAATTATTTTAGAATACCGTTACAAAGTGCGAAGTTCCTGTGATTTTAGAATTTATGATTGGTCTTACATTAATACAAATACTTAAACCACAATAAAGGTACGGTCACATGTGAGATCGTGTATGTGTGCCTCGCTCTGATGGTTCTTAAGCGTAAACCATGGGACTTAAAAGCATCTTTGTTTGGCGGGTACCAAGCTGGCAGCCACATGGAGCACCAGCAGGGAGCCACGTGCAAGAGTTATATGACTGGGAGAGACCATGACAAGTGGCAAGCACGTGTCACCATGTTAAAGAAGCGATCAAATACGATCAAGTGATCCCTTGTGCTGATACTTGGCAGTGTCAGCAGAAACCAGGTGTCATCTAAACCATGCATCAACTAACTGAGTTTCATAAATGTGTATGTACATGCACAAATTTGATGCTAATATATTTTTGCCACGTTTGAAAAGGCCTGCATGCAGGCCACGTGGCCTCTCTAAAAAAGGAAGGGTCATTTATGTAATATGAGATTTATTTAGGCTGTAGCACAGGTGTCTGATGACTATTGACCTGGTCTCGTCTTAGTAAGATGGGTGCACAATAGTGTGCTCCAACCCATTGCATGAAAAATTTTACGTACAAAATTTGTATACAAGGTACTCAACTAAAGTAATTGTTTCGTGAAAATAAATTGAATCTCGACTTGAAAAGAAAAAATTACAAATAGTCACATTTTCTATCTTCTATATAACATTACAAATAGTCACATTCTTTTGTATAAAATCACAAATAGCGACATCTTTTTAATAAAAATAATTTTATTTGTTTAACGTTATCTTTGTGAAAAAGCTACACATAATTTATAATCTTATTTTTCACAATACTTTCTCACTAAATATGAATAAATCTCACGTGTATTTATTAATGACTCCAATTATCTTGTGTTTAGAGTGAAAAAATGTGGTACAAAATGGGATTATGTGTAATATCATAAATATTTTTAAGATGATTAGGAAATGAGATTTATAACATCAGGCTTCTGATTTTAGTGGAAATTTGATCGCTTCAAGAGGAGGAAGGCATGCATAGGTATAAACACCACCAACCTCGTAATGAACGGTCGCACGATTTTTGTGAAATCTCTGAAGAAACAATGGCAACTTTGGCCACAGATTGTCAAGAGCTAAAATATACCAGGAAAAAAGGTATATAAAATCTCTACTTTGCACAGAACTACTGACAGGAATAGGCTCCTTACAGAGCGTCCACGCATGCATGCTGGTCGTAAGGCATACATACATACATATATATATATATATATACGTATGTATAAATATATTAGAGGGAGAGTGGAGGAGAGAGAGAAACCCAAGATAAGTACATGTTGATGTATATGAGGAAGAAATGACCGGTTACCTTGAGTAGGACCGGCACCACCAGGAATATCTGTCACGATCCTGATAAATATTACAAAATATTAACAATATCAAATCAATCTAACTTGAGCCATGAAAAGGAGAGACTGATAAAGAAGTAAAGAAAGGATTAATTAATGAGGGTAAAAAACAAAAAAAGAAAAATTCACCAATGCACCCATTCACGCATGGAGGGTTCACTGGGACTTGGTGCATCCGGATCGGTCATCACCTGCATGATTGACCGTAATAAATATGTCGAAAATCAACATGCATGAACAGGACATAGAACAGAAGAAAGAAACACAGCAGTAAATGATGACATGCATATGATATATATATATATATATAATACGAGCATATGATATTAGACTATGATAGACAGGGAGAAGAAACGAACCAGGGTGTAGAGTTCATGAGAATGGCCAGAGATGGTGACCCTAGGAGGATTATTAGATACGGAAGGCTTGATATCACAGCCATTAGTTACATGCTTGGAACCAAAGTAAACATTCATTGAGATACTGGGAACGAACATGTCTACCACATCGCCTATCACCCGCCCAACCACCAGTGGATCAACATAGGCAGCCATGATAAACTGAGAGTTGGAAGAAGAAGAAGAAGAAGAAGAAGAAGAAGAAGAAGAAGAGGAGAGAAAACTTGATGAGAAGGTCGAAATTGCTCAAACCAAGATACCAATGTGGCTTGTCTAGTCAGAGTTGCTAAGGTTAGGTTATATAGGCCATAAAAGGGATTACAAACAGAAAATTGTCCAGAATTTTTTAACCGAATAATATGATTGATCAGTTGGGAGAAAATACTCAGTCTAACGGTAATTAAAAAAATTATTTTCTTAGAGAATTTTATATCGAATCCGCAGCAAGAATCACATGGTAATGACATTTCTATAACTAAAAGTTATTTTAGAGGTTACTTTGTTTTAAAATAATCTTTTTCAATTTAACCATATCATTTTGCATACAAATTTATTGTATTATTTAGCCAAAAACAAAATTTTATATAGTTTTTCTATAGAACCCTTAGTCTCAATAATGTGACAATGATATTTTTATAATTAAAATTAATTTTAGTGGGTACTTTTTTTGGAAATAATCTCTCTCAATTAAGCCACCTCATTTTGTATACAAATTTTATATGTTATTTAAGTTTAAAAAAAATTTCTTAGAGTATTTTTATACAGAATCCTTAACCGCAATGGCTTTTTGGTATGAAAAAGTAATTTTAGTAGGTACTTTATTTTAAAATAATCTCTTTCAATTAATCCACGCCTTTTTTTTATTCAAATTCTATATATTATTTATTTTAAAAAAAATACGTTCTTGCAGAATTTCTATATAGAATTCTCAATTAAGGTGATATAGTTGAGACATTTTTATAATTAAAGAAAATTTAGTGAGTAATTTATTTTAATAGGATTATGTATTTATTAATAATACGGTTACAACTTTCCTAGCGACAAACGATTGCCTAACCTGCGTGGCATGCATAGGCCATAAAAAAGCATAGAGAGGTGCACCGACACGTGTGACCTCTGCCCCTGAAGATCTACCACCAGCATACCATTTCTTTGTGACACGTGGCTCAAGAAAGAACGCCGTTTACGAATACCCCAGGAACAGTAGTTGTGATGGACAGTGACAGAGAAAAGCTTGTGGTCCCACGTAAAAACCACTATGATGCATGCCATAAGGTGTACTGTAAAACGGTAAGCAGCCTCCGTTTGGGAAAAAAGTTGCAAGTATCATATTCTACGGTACACAAACATATTAAATTGTATTACGTGTTATTATTACATTAAAATTTTTTTTATTAATTACTAATTTATGTTATTGATATAATACAACAGTGGATATTCCAATTTAATAAAATGAGCACTGAGTAGGCTGACCACTTTTTTTTTTTTTCCTTGCAGGATGTTTTGGGCAGATAGTAGCGACACAAAATATAAAGAAATATCCTAATCTTATAGCAAAATTAATAAAAGAGTAACTTTATATTAATAGAATTTTTGTGCAAAATAGTAAGAATAAAGGTCCCTCTAAAAAGAGAGGGATAACCCAAGTTGTGGTGGTGACCTACCTATGAATTGAGGTTATGAATTTGACTCACCCTTCCCTTTTTTTTAGAGTTTTAACCATTCAATGTCCCAAACAAAAAAATAAAATAAAAAAAAACTCCATGCTCCAGCAAGGTTGGAATAATTGTTAATGTATACGTAGTAGTACATCAAGCTATCACATTTCTAAATGGAAATCTTCATTTCTAAATATGCAATGAAGTGGATTCAAATTCCCCCAATCATGCATTGTTATGGGAATGATTTCCTCTCTAATGACCGATCTACTTTGTTTTACAGGTAAAGAATCGTCAATACTGCTAATAACCGATCATGCTGTTACACAATTGTTTCGCAATCATACTATTACACAGTCTACACTAATTAAAAAAACTCCCTTATTATAATTTTTAAACTTCTTCATAAATTTAAATTAAATTATGCTCCCCGAATATTTTTTTGGTTTTGGTTTTTAGTTTTTAATTTCTTAACTGTGTAATTTTAAGGGTTAATACAAAAATACCTCATAAACTACGACTCAGTATCATTAAATCTCTATAAACACTAAAAAGTAACAAATTAACTCCTTTAAACTATCAATTTGTATCAATTAATATCTTTTATTAGCAATTCCTTTGAAAAGTAGATGAAAATCTATCTCGTGACTTACATAAGTTTACAAAATTACAATTTTATACATAAATTAATCTCCTCTTATTATAATAATTGTGTAATGACTGAAATATCCCTTAGAAAGATATATAAATAGAGGGTCAATTTAAAAGCATTTCAGTCATTAAATAATTATTACAAAAATAGAATGTTAGTTTAAATATAAAATTATATTTTTATGAATTTGTGCAACTCACATGATAATTTTCTATTCACTTTCCTAAAAGATTACGAATATACTGCTAACAAATGAGTTGATTGATATAATTGGATAATTTAAAGAATCAATATGTTATATTTTAGAGTTTAATGGGGTTTAGTAATATTGAGTCTAGTTTAAGGAATGTTCTTGTAATTAACCCAGATTTTAATACTATTTTATTTTTGGTATTTAAAAGGCCAAAAACGGCATGCTCCACAATAAGAAGAAAAAAAAGCTTTAGATGCTAAGCAAATTGTGTCATTTTGATGGTTTTTAAATATATTGAATAACCGTTCGATTTTGCAGTTTTACTAAAAATCAACTGATTTTATCACTTTAAATCACTTTATTTGTATTTTTGGTAAATAATAAAACGGGACTAATCTAAGTTTGTCTCCTAGTTGAGCCGGTTGAATTAGTCTATCTACTATGATTTTTATTACCGTGGGTTAAACTCTTTCATCACATCTCTATTTACATCTAAACTATTCTACTTCATCCACGCTTTGCCTTTCTAACCAGGTTCAAGTTGAGCGTATTGGGACGAGTAGAACCTGAATAAAATATTAAAAAAAATATATGACTAACTTTTTACAAAAATATAATGCAAAATGTAAACACAATATAAAATTTAAAAGAAAGAAAATAAATTACAAATATAAAAATAAAAATAAAATTTTAATATTTACTTATATTAAAATTACTTTTGTATTATCAAAATATAATAAAAATATTTAGGATATTTCATATGGCCTAAATCCTATATGGTCCCAAACTAGTTTTAGATTTGTTTTCCCCATAATTCACTTTGACTAACATATTTTCACCCAAACGAAAGTAACAATCTATTTAAAATAATTAAAATTTCAATGTGCTTGACACTTGTATATATTATTTATACCAAACATTTGTTTCATTAATAATTCACTTTTAAAATTGAAGGAGTCACTAACATAATGTGTTCAATAATTCTGCCAGAGGATTTTTGTTGCAAAAGGTATAGGTTACGAAATTGTGACTTTTAGCTACAATATCTATGTAGAAACCTATCACAATAAAAATAAAACTAAGAAGATGAAATGCAAAACTAGAGGCAGATAGTTTGGTATATCGCATTTAATGTCCAATTATGTATAGCCAAATTAGGGCTCCTCAAGTTCAACAAATTTGTAATTTCACAAAAATTATATTTGGTCAAATGAACATTAAACAAAAAGGAAAAAAAAAGTGGTATTGGTGAATCCAAAGTCTTCGAATGCAAGAATCAAACTCAAGACCTTATCTAGCTAGAGGGATGAAGGCCAGCTAATTACTAGGCCATCCCTATGGTAAACCTTTTAAGACATGTATTTTTATGTATGTATACACTATGAATCTGTTTAGTAGGATTTATTTTAAGTTTTTTTTTTTGCAAAAGTTTTTTTTACTTATAAACAAAAAAAAAAAAATCATTTTTCCTCACTTTTTTGCTTTTGCTTTTCTTCTAGTCTTGACTTATAAAAGTGAAAAAGCTAAAAAAATTTAGCCTTTTAGCTTATAAGCCAAAAAAACAAAATAAAAAAAGTTAAAAAAAAGTTGTACCAAATGAGTTCCGTATAGTTTGATATGGGAAGATAAATTCTCTTTGCATTTTTAATTCTTGTTTCAAATTTCTCCACAAATAAGCATTGTTTTCCTTCAAAGAAAAGTTGGGAAATAAAAATACCATGGCAATTGTTCATCATATATCAAACTTCAACCGGAATGTTTTGCAAACATATTAATTCATCTTAGATTGCATTGCACCATTGAAAGCGGACTGTGTTGATGAAATGAGATTGGGCCGGTGAAAATTGATACATGGGTCGTGGGCTTTGTCCCCGTTATGTGTTTGTTTACATACCCACTTGCAAAATTATGGGCTGCCTTTCCCGTCCATCTGGTTAGAGTAGGAGGAGGGGTTTTCAAAGGGTGGTTCTTGGACTCGAAGGTTATTTTAGCTACTATTTTTGTTACAATTATTACCTTCCGTATTTCTAAGGAGTCCTTCACCGTAAAGCTTAAATATGAGCGACATTAAATAGTACCAAGGCGGAGCCACTCAAGGCTCAGATGGGCAGTTAACCCCCCCCCCCACTAGGTTTGGATTTTTTTTTCTTGTAAATTTGCCTTCTCTAAAAATTTGTAAATACCGCATCAAATACTTAACATTTTCTCAAAAAAATTATAAATATACCACCCTTACAAAGTTACTTTTCTTGAATGACCTCTTCATATACAAAAAAAAACTTCAATAGGATTCTTATACAAAGCAATATGGGTGAATTTAAGTCTTTCTGTTTAAAATCAAGCATTCATAATGCTGACTCTTAATTACAAAAATACCATCCCCACATCATTTGGTAAATTTTTTGTACAATTTTTTTTGTAAAGAAAAATATATATAGCAGTCAAGTGCCCTATATTTTAAAGAACAATATATATACAATTTTCAGCATATTTTATATATATATATATAGTAGTCAAGTGCCCTATTATTGATTTAAAAAAATTAGTTTGTCATTAGTGGTTGCACCCTCTAAAACACTTAGAAAATTTGAAGTATACATTTTTATACTTTGTTTTATTTTAAATTCTAACTGAGCATTCATTACAATTCATAAAAGTATGCATTGAAGTATTTATATAGATTTTCACTAAGTTTTCTAAAGAATTTTTTTATATTTCAAACCCTTAAATAAGATTTCTAAATGGAAGGACATGATACAATAGAGAGTAGAACATAACTCTCCTTACGTTTCTTTCCAATTTTGTTATTAATACTATTCTACAAAGGTATGGCCATAATTGGTGAATGCTATCACATTTTATTCAAAAATTTAACAGTGAGATTAGTGGGAGTTATAGGCATAGAGGAATTAATTAATTGGGTTAATCGACGCACATTGTTTTAACTGAATAACCCATGGGTTAGTGGGATTACTGAGAGTTATGAACACATATATGTTTCTACTGCTATATAGTAATCTTAAAAGTGAGAAGAAATTGAAGGAAAGGAGAACTTAGACCGTTTTGAAAACACAATTAATACTTGAAACTGAATGCATTCACTGATTTTGATAGTAGATAATCGCTTATTCGCTTATACTTAAATTTGAAAATTGGCTAAAAATATATCTAATTTTTATTAAAAATACTAGATTATCGTGAATGTTTAACATGCTCACAGCAAAAAGTTAAATTTTTATTTTCATTCTCAACAAACATGTATATTGTAAATTGTTTAGAACATAAAAATTCAGCACTAAAATGTCAGTAATAAAATACTAATTTCCTTTCCCTTTGCTTATCATTGAACTACCAAACAAAAGGGAAAAAAATTTACTCCCCTTTTCTTTCTTTTTCCTTCTCTAAGAATCCAAATAGGAGGAGGGTTTATGGTTACCTTTCTGCTCTCTTTCCTTCTCCCACATCACATGACAAAACCCATCCCCTCGTTTCTTTTTACCCCATGACTGATTGGACCATCCAAAAAGCAATAACAACAACATATAATAAAACAAAAACAAAAAGTAAAAAAGTTGAAATGAGACTATCCAAAAAACTAAAGGGCAAAAAGGGAAAAAAAAAAGGTCACCCAAGAGATAGCTTTTTTAAGCCAGCTTGGCAACCACTTCCTTTGTCCCTTCATAGACAGAAGATGATATTATGCCTTGTTTGTCCAAATGGATGTAGACATCTCATAAATTTCCCGTGAACGCACATAACGGTCCTGCTCAAATTAATGCCAAGAAAACAGAGTGGACCTTACGCAAAAAAAAAAAAAATTGCTTTACTGAGACAAGGCAGTTCTCACCCTAGTGCATGTTAGGCAGGCCCACATTATAGTTTCCCGGAAGAAAAAAAAAACTCAGCAAATATCAAATGTAACACTCATCATGCTTTTAAATTTCGACCATATATCGAGAAATATCCAAATATTTGTTTGTCTCATAGGATTTCGCGGATATGTAATAGCATGGGGTAGTAGATGAGATTACACATATTATGGGGTCAAATTTCTGAATGAAATGTTTTTATACAATGTGTCCTCATTTGGTTGCCGGAGGGAAATAAGGATATTCACGGAATAAGGGAGAATAGAACTCCCGTAAGGTAAGAGGTAGGGTCTGTGGATACCAATCACAACGCTGGTATGGTCTAAGTCACCAGCTTGCAATACAGGTGCAGGAGGAGCAGTGTGAGCGCAAGCGGAGCATTATTTGTAAAAATATGTCAAAAGTGGAAGTATTCATATTGTGTGCATACACATATAATTAGATATTTAAATATAAAAATATAGACATATACAGATTGTCTAAATAACTTTTAATTTTTATATGCATCAATTTCTTCAAAAGCATCTAAATTTATAGTTTTTTAGAATAAAAAAAATAAAATAGCCGTTTCTTTACTAAATTATAAGAGGTTTTTATGCAAAACTTTAATAAAAGATGTATTATTTTGTATTTTAATAATATAACAATATACGTGATAATCAACTATTGGTAAAAATTAAAATTCAAAAATTTAACCATTTGAGTTTCGAAATTTGATAAGGATTAACTCTTAATTTGACAATGTGAGGGTTAAAAAGACAACTCATCCACTCGGTTAGAAAGATTATGCGACTTTTATGACTTGTATTGGAAATGGGGCTGCATATGGAAATGAGAAATGACAACACTACGCTTGTTGAAATATTTGCATTATAGCTAAATTTGTATTATCATAACAATAATACTAAAATATTATTATACAACATAATAGTATTTGGTAACATACAATACGTATAGTGTATTAGTTTATATCTGTATATACTAATATACCATATAATGTTATATATATTGATATATTATGCAATATTATATGTTATTTGTAGTATATAATATTATATAATATCCTATAATATATATTAATTATGATTAATTATGACTTATTATACATTATTATTTTGTTCTGTGTGGTTAGAGTGGGAGAAAAAATTAGATAAGAGAAAGGATTAAATCTCACCATTGGATTGAGGAGAAAAACAATTTAATCACTCCAAATCTCCATGAGGTCATGGGATTAACTATTAAACCGGACTATTATCCCATGGTATTTTCTTGTCCCCACTGGAGGATGTGCATGGCCATGAGATTAACAATCCAATTCTACTCTGTATCTCTCGCGAACGTTGCCAGAGTGTAAGAAAATGATATTTTTAAAATGTAGAACGAAAATACGATGATCAAGAATGAATATCACACTTATATATCTATGTATGTATATGTATATATATATGTATATATGTATAATACATAATTATGAAAAGGTTAAAATATTACACTCAAATGATACGATGTATTGAACGATTAATAAAAGTAAAAAAAATATCCAATGACTAAAATACTCAAAAAATAACTGCCGTGAAAACGGAATGTTTTATTCTTGCTACTTACCCTTTATATGATTATAATTGTGAGAATAATGCCATACGAATAGAATTAATATACAAATTTTTTGTGCAAAATGATATGTTTAAATTAAATTTTTGTCTAGATAATTTTCAAGAAGAGGATAGGAAGTATATGGAGCAACTTAAAGGAGAGAGGACGCACATTTTAAGCAATTTTTTTTTGTTTTTCCCACGTCTTTCGATCCAAACTGGAAGAAAATATAGAAGTGTCGTCCTTGATATCATTTCATTTTAAATATCAATCATATCCTTCAATTTATAATAAAATGCATTATAGTGAATGTATATAGTAGTCAAAATGCATTATAAGCCTCAGATTATTCAACTTAACAAGACAAAGTGAATGCCACTGTCACTTTTCCCGTGTTTAACCAAACAAGAGCAATACTTATTTCCACATCCTTTTCTTTTCTTCCTTTTTCTTTCCCTTATAACTCATATTTTACTTTGCTTCCCCTCCCCTCATCCAAATAGAATACATGACATTTATTTTTAAAAGAAAATACCCATTAAATATCTCTTAACTTTAAAAATATCACAATCAGACCATTCTCATAGAATTTTTTTGTAAGACTAAAACTTGGCTCACGATAATGAAAACATGATGATTACGATAATTAAAAGCCTTCAGCCTCATTGTACCACAAAAGAATTACAACACCACTAATACTCACCTAAATTAACAAATACAAGGGGACCAATTTTGGGACCTGACTAGAAAGTTGATACAGTGAGGCTCATGTAAAGCAGACAAAGTGACAGGATAGAGAGAACAATGGGCAATTGGAGGGTGGCTGATGAAGATTGATCGTTGATTTCAGAAGAATCAACAGCTAGGGGCATTCCATCGCTATTGAGACTGCAAGAGCTAGGATCAGAGCCGTCCGTGCTCATCATGATTGCTCGTAGCACGGCAGAAACGGTGTGAATATAAGCGGATCGGTTCTTTGCAAGGAGCCATGTCAAACCCATCAGTTCGCAGTCCGTGCTGTGCATTTTACTCGTCCTGTCTTCTGAATTGCTTGCATTTCCAGTTTTGTCCTCGCTAAGCTGCATATAAGATCAGATATGATATGAGATTTACTTATTTGAAAATTAAGAAAAGATGGCCCATTTATTCAACTTATCACATGTTGGATGGGGACAAAAAGGTACCATCCTTCTCTCTTTTTGATTTTTGATTTTATTTATTTTATTTGTTTCTATTTTTTGAAATTAGTCTTTCCCCATACCTCCCATACCTGCCATATAGTGTGAATCTTGTACATTAGACGGTCTTTTCTTATTTTTTAATAATTAGAATAACATTACACACACACATATATATATACACAATGATAAATGACATAACTACTTGAATATATAAAGCCAAGGAAGTAAACTTAGTGTTTGTTTGGTAGAACTTATTTTAAGTTTTTTTTATTTAGCTTTTTAGCTCATAAATCAAAAAACTAATTTTTTTTTTTGCTATTATAAATTAAAGATAAGCCAAAAAAAAAAAAAAAGACTAAAAAAGACAAGCCAAAAAGTCTTACCAAACGAGCCTTTAGTATTTAAGTTAGGGAGATAAGGGTACTAATCTTTTTGTTACCTTTCTTAATTCCATGTAACTTATTCCCATATATAATAGAAAAACTACCAAAGTGTAGTCAATAAAGTTCCTTTAGAAGGCAATGGTACTAGTCTAGTCAAAAAAGAAATTCATGTATAATTATAGGGCTTATTTGTGCACTATCAACCTAGAACTAGTAAACCACCCACTGAAGTAACTTCTAATATTCCAATGACAATGTCACATCCTTTAATTACAACATGAAAATTGAATATATTTCAAACTTTTCAATTATATGAAGGTTAAAATCTCAACCAAATGACTGAATGAGAATTATAAACACCTATTGTCAAAGGTACAATGTTGAGAGTTACACATGAATTGTAGATTGCTTTAGGAAAAGACTTAGAGACATGCTACCAAGACCATCTCTCTCTCTCTCTCTCTCTCTCTCTCTCTCTCTCTCTCTCGTAGTTTTCTGCTGACAAGTAATTTCTTTGCTTTGCTGATAACATGCCTTGTAGTACACATGTTTTATTTTTAGATAAAACAATAAAATTAAGAAAGTTTCAGATCAGTAATGGTGTACAAACAGAACTTATGTGCCTTTCGTGTCCTTTCATTTTAAGCCAAAAAGCCTAATAATATGGTTCATGACTTCAACAAATATCAGTGCCACATCAAATGAAATTTCGAAGTTAGAAATTACATTTTTGAACCATTTTCATTTGCAAAATGCTAAATATGTAGAATTTTTATAATAATAATAAAAAAAATGCAATAATGTAACAACGCCACTTTTGTTATTATAACAGACAATGATGGACTTTGTATGCTTGTGTGTGTGAATGTGTTTTTTCCCTAGGGTATAGATGTTAGGCATTAGCAGCTTTACTAGTTGCAAGGATATCCGTAAATACTGTACTTTCCTGTCACGTTTCACAAAATGCAGATGCGGGAGCGTGCAATATCAAACAAACCCCACTTAAAAGCCAGACCACTACAGAAAATAGCAATGCAAGCCCAAGGAGCAATGGCGGCGCGTGATAGTAATCCCACAACGCCGCCCACAAACCACACCTCAGCCGCTGCTGTGGCGCATGTAAGAGACATTCGACTCAATTTAGCGCGTAGACCTTGCACTAGACCCTTCAACACAGTTCTCATCAGTGGCGAGCATGTGAGAGGAAGGGGGTGAAAAAGGTTACAACGTTTACTTTTTAACTTTCCCAATTGTGACACATTGCTCGTTGGAGAAGACTCGAATCAACCCTAGATTATTTGGCTTTCATCTTCTCCATTCGAGACTAAACCCATCAGTCAAAGCGCAAAAATGGACTCAACCCAACCAATCCATTCAATAAATATACATGTGTGTGTACATATATGTAGAGAGAGAAATTAAGAGAGAGAGAGAGAGAGAGAGAGAGAGAGAGAGAAAGAAGTTACCAGGTAGAGACTGTTCAAGCACTTGGAACACCCACCAAGACCCGCATACCCATTGACGCTGTTACTCGAGCAATCTCTCTCTAATCTCTTCACGCTCTCCTTACCAACGAGCTTGCCTTTCTCCGACACCGAGAACGCTTCTGGGCAGCTCAAAGGGTGCAACCTTATGCCACAGTAACAATACACCACATCACAGGTCTCGTTTGGCTTCACCAATTCTACGCCTTTGTCATTGAGAGCTTTTTGGAGACCATCCACACAGGTTTCCGAGTCGTCGGGAAGGAGGGGGAGGTCATACGACGCCGTTTGTGGGGCCCTGCCCGCCCGGGCCAGGGCGGTCTCGGAGTAGGCGGAGTAGAGCCAGGCCGCGAGAACCGGGCAACACCGACTCCGGCGGAGCTGACCCGATCTCGCGATATCGGATTTGCCCTTGCCAACTCCGCAAGCGGCTTTGATGCTGTGGAAGAGCTCGTCGGGGAGGTCCAAGGGGCAGCCGGCGACGTTGGACTGTTCTGGAAAAGCCGGGATGGTGGCCGGTGGCGATTTGTTCGTAAAGAAGGATTGGATCGAAGCCGGGTCCGGGTCGGGCAAGGCTGGCAGTGTGGGCAGGAGAGCCAAAAAGAAGAAGGTGAATAAGGAGTTTTGGGACATTGCTCTCTTGAGAGTGAGGGAAGAGATCTTTTCTAGAGACTTTGTTGTGGTTTTTTGCGTGTAGAGAGAGAGAGAGAGAGAGAGAGAGAGAGAGGGCTTTAATGAGGGGCTGGGGCTTTTGCTCTACTCTTTTTGGAGGTGGTGGTGGTGGTGGGAGAGCAACCCAATAAAGGGTGGTGGGAGGTAATGAAAGGAATGAACAAAAGGCTGGTGGGGACCCTGAGAGCCTGCAGGGGCTAAGTAGGGTACATAGTGGTTAGATAAAGTTTTGGCTGTTTGCTTCCTCAGGTTATATATATGTATCTAATTTAGTAGTGTAGCTCTAAAGTTTGTGGGAATTAGTAATAGTATCATGAGCAAATCATTCTTGGGGAAAGTTTCTTTTTACTATGCATAATACATATATACGCATATGGTTGTATTTTATTTTTTACTTACTTCTTTTTCGAAGATTTTGGACCTCTAGTTCAAAATCGTTATATCGAGATTCTCTCTCTTTTTTTTTTTTTTTTTTTTTGTCCTTTTCTTTCCCCTCAATGAATCTCACAATTCCTTTCTCTTTGACCTCTATGAATCTCACATTGTGAAAGGGTTGGTCATTAAAACTTAAACAGTGCTCTATCAGTCTCCTTATTTTATTTGAAAGTGTGCATTAACATTGCAACAATAAAATTGCTCTATTTATTCTAGAGTCGTAGGTGTAAAAAACAAAATTAGTATTCTCCGTGTGGGGGTAAGGTTTCATACACCTAACATTTTTTTAGAGGTGAGAGTATTGTCACTACTAAAAAATGAATCTTTTGGCTCAAAAATTTTGGTGACTGCAAAAAGGCCGTGGTAAATACCCGATGCAAATAGGTATTTGCAATAGGGTGATTTTTGGTTGCAAAAGGAAGTTTGTGCATCAAGTATTGGCAATGGCAAAGTACCCATCGCAAAATACGGTTATTGTGATGGATATTTGTGACGGCAATTCATCCCGTTGCAAATACTTTTAATCAAAACGATGTCATTTTAATTGGGGTGGGACTCTTTCATTTTCCCCTTTCCCTGATCAACAAAACCTTAGGATCGATATATATATATATACATATTGATATGTTCTCTCTCTCCCGCTCTCTCTCCCTCCCGCTCCTTCTCAATCGCACAACCACCTCCATCACTGGCCTCCTCAATCTCCTGCTAGGAGCTTCTCCTCCTCCCTTGTGTTGCCACCATCTCGGCCTCCTCCATCATCGGTCAGGAGCTACCACTCCTCCCTTCTGCCGCCACCATCTTGGCCTCCTCCATTGCTGGCAAAGAGCTGAATCAAAAACTCCAAAACTAGCTATAATTTTATGGCGACAATTATATTGATCACTAAATTCAAGTATTTGCGATGACACGATTAATATTTGCTACAACAAAAATTGTCGCTAATAATTCAGCTTTTCGCGATAGGTTTTTGCAACAGTAGTGTGCCGTGGCAAATAGGATTATTTGCGACGGTGTGGCGACGAACTAGAGCCATCGCAAATAAATCCATCCACGCATTAACCTTTTGTGGCAGTAATGTTGCCATAGCAAATACTGTTTTGCAATTGCAAGCACCATCACAAAATTTTTTTGCAGGTTTGTCTTTGCCACGCCCTTCTGGCCATCGTAGAGCCGTGGCAAAAGGTCTTTTGCCACAACATCTGGTCTTTTGCGATGGTATTTTGCCATAGAAAAAAAGTCACATTGTTAGTAGTGTTGTGCACTAGGTTATATTTTATTTTATTTTGGTTATGGAAAATTCATACAACTGATCCACATGGCCTTGTGGTCCAAAGTAGTTAACAAAACTAACATTTATGTAATTCTCTTTTTTTATTATTATTCTATTTTACGTTACTCCATAGTTGAGATGATTTTGTACCATGTATCATGTTATGTTAAATGTGTTTTTTTTTTCACCTCTATTGCAAGATTTACAATACAAAAAAAACAAACAACTAACTATGTTGTAGATGACACTACCATGCATTAATATCATTCACCCCATGACATAAAAATTATGATGTGGCTAATCAATTTCATATAAGTAGTTGACAGCCTTTTATGAGTTGATAAGACAGTCACACATTTAATATAAGAAAGCAGTGTATGACAAGAGGGTGGTTGTGTATGACACAGGGGGTAGGATGATGGGACGAGGAATCTCTTTTTTTGGCCGGTTATACCCTTATTTTGTTTTGTTTTTTGTTTCCACATTGATCTACTGTTTTTGCTTTGTTGTTTTATTTTTATTTTGTTTTGATTAATTTAATTTTTTTAAAAATAAGAAAAGAAAAAAAAAAGGGGTCACATTAGTGAGTGGGATTGTCAAGGTATATGAGATTAGAGATTTTCTATTCAGATAAGATTTTTTGTTCGAATATGCCTCCCTTATTTATATGAAAAACATTTCTCCAGGTTTTCTCATCTTCTTCATACTTTCACTCCTTCAATTTATATCAAGATTTGGTCAACATATTTTTTCTCGTGATCCATAGATAGAGCATAATAGTTGACTCAATTTCAAATAGTTGGGCAACTGAGAGTGATCTTCCAAGTGGAGAAAGCGTCTCCCACAGAGGTTGTAACTATACACTTGAATTTATTATTGATCAGGCAAGCATTTGCTATTTTTTATTTCATCAGACTGTTATTGTTTCATCATACTATCAATTTATTAAAAGTAGACCAAATAACGTTATATTTATGCATATTTGTTATTTTTTATTGATAGATTTTTGAAGGCAGAGACAAAATGTTAGATTGGGTGTGGAGGGTTGGTCGACAAAATGGCATTGTGGTTGTTACCAAAAAGTCTGCTAATTTAAAAAGCAGCAAGCTCCTGAGGTGCATTCTTGGTTGTGAAAAAAGAGAAAAGCACAAACCGCCATGACATCTTTCTAAAGAGAAACCATTGTAAAGAAATACTAGAACAAGAAAATACAGTTGCCCATTTGAGCTGCGAGATTTACCAATACCTCCAGATGGTGTCATGTGGGGTTTACTGGTAAAATATGGTTTTCATAACCATGAAACAACAGAATATCTTGATGGTCATAAGTATCCATCAAGGCTCAAACCAGTGGAGAAATAATTTGTACTCGAGATGCCTGGTAGTACCAAACCTCTTGAAATTCTTAGTGTCGTGAAAGAAAGAGACCCTTCAAACACCATGGGGATTCGGAGCATTTACAACACCATCTATAAACACAAAGAAGTCAAACGTGGTGGTCTAAATCCTATCCAGCATGTTTTGGATCAATTAATTAGCAAAAGATACCTCCATACTTTTATGACAAATCTAGAGACGAACGAAATTACAGATGTTCTCTAGGTTCATCCTAAAAGCCTGGAGTTATATATCAACTTTTCCACTATGTTGATCATTAATGCAACATACAAGACTAATGAGTATCACATACCATTGTTGGAGGTTGTGGGTATCACATCCATGCTGCGAGCATACTCATTTATTTTTGCATATCTTGCTAATGAAAAGTCAAATCGGTTGACATGGGCCTTAGGTACCTTGAAGAACTTGATGCTTGGAAAGAAAGCATTGATGCCATCGGTGTTCGTTTTAGATCGGGATTTGGTGCTTATAAAGGCCATTGAAACATGTTTCCCCACAACACGTCACCTCCTTTGTATCTGGCACATAACCAGAACACGGTGATGTGCTGCAGCCCTACCCTATTCTTGGTCCGGAGATGAAATGATTTCTCATGTCATGACACTCACTAATTATGTCATCGATACTAGAGTCTTGCCAACAAAAGTGGCACACCCTTCTTGGAGAGTTTAAATCCTACTCGCGTGCAACAAAATACCTTTGGGAGACATGGTTAAGGCCGTACAAAGAGCGGTTAGTAGCGACGTGGATAAATACTTGCATGCACCTTGGAAGTAATTCAAGTCAAAGGTATAATGATTTCATTGCAAACTACTTTTTGTAATTTTCTTATTTAAACACAGTGCATTTTTCTATTACAGGGTGGAGTCTGCCCATGCTAGGCTAAAGCTGTATATGGGGAATGTCATGTCATCACTAGATACATCCTTTGCAAAAATTCACAAGATGCTGAGAATTCAGTTCGGTGATATTCAGAAGTGATTCGAGAGATCTCTCAACATTTCACGCTATAAACAAATGGATGAATACATTTTCAGTGGCATAATATGTTGAATTTCATTAGAGGCATTGGAGTTGATCGATAAACAACTACAATACGCTGATATCGTCTCCCCCTTCATGGCTTGTTATTGCGACTGTATAATCATAGTAACGCACGGAGTGCCATGCATGCACGACCTTGCTTATTACCGTTCGCTTTGTATTTCAATTCCGCTGACGAATATTGATGCTCATTGGACTAGGTTATGTATGCATGCAGACTGCTCTAATGATGATGGACCACGATCTGATAGGACATTTGAGGTTCTTGAACTGTTACAGGGGATGGATCCATCTACGCGACATAATATGATAAATAGGATTTTTTATATGACGGATCTATCTCATAGTATAGTTCAGCCCAAGTGTACAACACAGATCACAAAAGTTGACCTACAGGCAGAGATGAGCAAAGTAGACGCCGCATAAAGAGTATTCTAAAGGTATCTACTTTAGGATGTAGGGGGGTATCTAACTCAACTCTAGATGCACCAGTCACTCAACTGACTGCAACCTCGAGAATTCGTAACACTAAACCTCTAAGTACTCTTCTAAAGTTCTGCGGTGACAAGAGTGTATGACAGGAGCATGGCTGTGCATATCTAAGTACTCTTCTTAAGTTCTACAGTGACAAGAGTCTTGTATACTGAACTATCTTTATTTTAGCATACGGTCTTTTGTGGCCTTTCATCTTGTTTGGCTTTGGTGGAGAAAAAGAAAACAAAAATAAATTTTTGTTTGGGTATATAAGTTAATAACCCATTTTGAAAGTTTAATTATTAGTCAGTACGATGAATTTTGAATGTTAATAACCCATTTTGCCCCATCTAAATAAAAGATGACTTGGCATCAACAAACCTAGGATTGTAGGTACCAATAGGTATGCAAAAAAACCCGCTCTGCATGTATCAAAATTTGAACTCCATTTAGCATTGTGGGGTTCATGCGAGGCAAAAGTATTGTGCAGCTCTTCAACCTCTACAATGTGGTATTAATTTTGCATTGCTTTCATTCATTTAGTATGATAAAATTGAACATAAACTTGACAAAAATTATCTTTATGTAGTTTTTGTTCTCCTTATTAAATTCACTAATCATCCAAATCAAGTATGATTTTCGCTAAACTAAGGCCTGTAAAGGATGATGTCATATGGACCCGAATTGTATAATCTCATGCGGAGCCATTGTTGTCCAAAATAGATTTCATGCACTCTCATGCAATTTTGTCTTTTTTACAACACTTGAGATTAGAGATGACACGCGATATTAGAAAAGAAGAGGATGGCCTAGTGCTCGGGTACTTGCTCCTTCCAGTCTCCAACAACTTGACCCTAGTTGTCTAACTCTAGATTAACTTGACCCTAGTTGTCCAACCCTAGGTTGACCAAACCCATATTAGTTGATCTTAGGTCACCTTAACTCTAGGTTAACCAAATCCTAGTTGATTAACCCTATGTCACCTTAACCCTAGGTTAACCTAACCCAAGCTAGTTAATCTTAGGTCACCCCTAACCATAGGTCAACCCATCCTAGGTTAGCATGCTTCAAGGTTCCAAACTCATGAACCCCTTTTAAATGATCTTTTTACTTAAAACTATTCTCATGACTCATTTTTTCAAAACCTCCTGCTCTCTTGAGATTTCAAAAGCCAACTCCATAACCTTTTAAAATACTCCTACATTCTATCTTCAAAGTATTTGTAAAAATGTTTTTAAGAACTCACAACCCTAAGGTGTCCCTACACCCTTTCATGGTTAGGGACTCCAAAGAAAAGTGATAGATCAAGAACAAACTTCAAGGTTGTCTATATTAGAGTTCCAAAGTTGTTGGTGCTTTCAAAAACCACTTTCAAAAACTTTTCAAAGATCTATTTATTCAAACACCCCAAAATCATAGCTCCAAGGTTTTCAAAGCATGACTACAAAATATTTTCAAAACTCTCTTGAGTTATTCCAAAGCCTTTCCACAACTCCCTAGAGTTGTTCCAAAAGCATTTCAAAACACTTTAAAACCCCCTCTCAAGAATTTCAAAATTCTATTTCAAAACATTCCATTATCCGGTTTCAAATCAAAACTCTCAAGTTCTCTATTTGCAAAGACCACAAAGTGCCTTTAAACTTTTCTTAAGACCCCAAAGTGTCTTCAAAACCTTCCAAAGGCCCTAATGCACCTATTTTTCATCGGGCTTTTGCCCAAACTACGAATGACCTGATTCTCGTCAAATGAGATACGTAGGCAACCTAAAATGATGTGATCATAACTTCTATTTCAACTCCAATTCCCTTTTCAAAAATTCCAATCAATTCAAAGTTTCTATTTCAAACTCTTTCAAAACTTCCATATTTTCAAACTTCTTCCAAAAACTTACATCATGCATCATTCATCCTAAAAGTGATGACTAAACTCCGTTTTCAAAATTTTAAAGTGGATATTAAGTGGATAATGGTAACCGGGTATTCTAGTAAGTGAACAAAGGGTGATTAGACATGTAGGTACCGAAAGGGCGGGGTAGGGTGATGATCTTATGATATCTTCGCTACATGTAACCAAATCTCGGACCATAGATTTCTGTTTCTGAATGACCAAAAATGGAGTTACTTTAAAAAACGGCTTAAAACTTTCTGAAGGTTGCCAAACAACCTATTTTCTCCAAAAACCCTCTCTCGAGGGAGTTTTTCAAAACCTTTTCCAAAAACCCTAAGTTTAATCTTCGGATTAACACTTAGTTTTAGATGACCTAACTAACCTTAATTAAGTTAGGTGGCGACTCCTATTTTTATGAAAAGCCCTTTATCAAACCAATTTCAATATCAAACCTAGTCGCACTTATTCTTCTAGGAGGATGAGTTCTAGTAACAGAGTTCCGTGCTTTTGTCTCCGAGCCGAAAGGACTTGGACCCAAAAGTCAGGGCGTGACAATTGGTGACTCCACTAGGGAAACCTAGAGGGTTAAGCCATTAACATGTCCCTTCAACCTTCACTCACCCAGAATCTCCGGTTGCTTTGTCTAGTTTTATCCGTTTTTCCAATTTGTCTAAGTTTCCAAAACGAATCTTATTTTCCAAAACAATTTTCAAATGAGTGTCATCACTTGCATTCATACTCTTGCATTCGAAAAGCTACTAACTCTTTGCATTTTTCTTTTGTAGGTGGACCTTTGTTCACATTTTATTTTATATCATAACTTGCCATGTATGTGATGAATGAACAGGATGTGATGTGTGTTGTTGGGTCCTTTCTCCCATTTTCAAAAAATTCCACCCACACTTGGTGCGCTCACTTGCATTTGCATCTTACATATATTACTTGGCTACTACCCTTCTAGATAGAAGGGCGAACAGTATATTGACTTTGGGCAGATGCTGTGTCAGTTTCTCAGCCTACGGTCTCTTGATAGTTCCCTCGCTCGAACCACCAATCAAAGATGGAGTTCACCTTTTCGGGGGTGGACTCTGGAGGTTTGAAGGTTCGAGAACCGAGCTTTTTAAGAAGCATTAGTAAACCCCTAACCTCATGCTCATGTAGCACCCCATGCATAGCCAAACCTCTGTCGGATTTAGGATACGCGCGTTAATTTCAAAACCAAGGAGGAAATGACGATTGCTTTACTTTCCTTTATTATCTGTTCAATTCATGCTGTTATGCTACTTAATCTTCATCGTTATGTTATGTAAACATCTCTTCGCCTCATAACTGCTCATGCTTCAGAATTCATTTTAAGACAAGAGTTCCCAAAGTAACTCAAGTCATTGCTTCTTTATTCATCTAATTAACCGCTAGAGAAAGGCCCAAAGACCTTCTCACTTGAATCAAGTCAACCAAAATTTCTAAGGGTACCAAGAGACCTTAAGGACTCATGGCACGCATCAAAGTCATGTTATAAAGAAGGGCCCCAATCCCTCTTCGCTCACGGAGATAGGGCTACCAAGAAGACAAGGGGAACTCCGAAATCAAGATCTTTCACCAACCTCCATCAAAGAAGGAAAATCCAAAGACTCAAGAGTAGTTTAGGATTTTAAATGTAAAAATAGAATAGGCAAAAGTCCCAAGGAAAATGTTCCCCTTCCCCTTCAAATGTACTTTCAATTCCATATACAGAAAAAAAGAAGAATCAAATGTAATAGAACTGTCCTTCCTACTTCCATTGAATGAATGCATGAATGTGTGAATGAATGAATGAACATGCTCGCACAGGTATGGTACTGCATAAAGGGGTAACCTTCTATTTCCAAAAGTGAGCCAACATATCATGCTTAGTCCCCTCGAATAGTTGGGGCACCCCTAAGACATGTATTGCATAAAAACTTTCAAATTAAGGCACTAAATTTTCTCTTTTCCTTGTTTTTCACTCTCTCTTCCTCCTTCATTGCACAGAAAGAAAAGAAAGGATAAAGCCCACCCTTGCAGAGAACTCCCCTGTATAGGTCGCCATCCCAGAAAGAAGCAGTTACTCATTTCAGAACATATAGCATCCATGGAGTCATTCAATATGCCACCAAGCTTGGCCCTTAAGCAAGGCCAGGCTCAGCTACTGGATGAAATAAGAGGACTTGGAAATAGGATGACCAAAATAGAAACAATGGTCTCTTTGCTCCTATCCCATGCAAGTATAATGCTCAATGAGTAGGTGGAAGCTCTCCAGGTCCAAACACATAAAGAACATATTGTCCTCCGAAAAAGGACCAAAGGAAAAGATCGAGATTACAACCCATTGGCTTGCTCTTTAACCACCACTTACCGACGGCTTTGCCAAGCCAATCATCTCGTCCCGGTACCTCCCATGCCTATCTTCAACCGGACCCCTGGATCATATAATCCTAATCTATCGTGTGAATACCATTCCAACTCACCTGACCATGACACAGAAAATTGTCCCACTTTGAAATGCAAAATCCAAAACCTCCTCGATTTCCAAGCCAATGACCTAGCCATTATTATGCCAGAACCTGATCCTCGGCCTTCAGAAACATCTAGGACACCCTTTCTGTAATACCCGCAAATTTTCCTTAACTGCATTACGTCCCTAATGGGACGAAATAAGATATGACCACAGGGTCATAAGTCGAAAACAATGACCTTCTAAGCCCAACCCTAACCATATGTCGAAACTTGGCTGTTTAGAAACTCAATCCCCCGAGAAAGGGCTTTGAAATACATTACCTAATAAATTTGGACCGACTGCTGCAGGATCTCCCTTTCGGCAGCACTGTTTTGTTTTCTAAAATGCGAAATAAATACCTAGGCTTGTCCTGTAATCATAAAATTTGGTGTGGATGTTCCTTGAGATGTCTATTGGTATTTCGATAAGTCTGGAACTCGATTGGCAAGAGAATATTCATTTTTGTCCCTTTTAGTAAGCCTGTGTCAGATTGGACAGCGTAACTGACTTGGTGAATGTTGGTGTTTAAAGCTTAGAAAATATAGAGTTGGAAGAGAGTTGCTTTTAGGGCTATGTTTTCACCCTCATAGGCATTATTTTATGGAGAGCTCTATGAATTTTAGTCATGGTTAACAGCATTAGTAGGCTCAGGCTACGCTAGGAGTCATTTTTAAACGATTGATTAGATTGTATTAACTCCTAGATTATGGAAATTCACAGAAATGCTTCGGGTAGTGTGTTGATCTTTACGAGAAAAATGGAACGCGATTGAGGTAACCGGGTTGTATACAATATGCTTCCTTTTGAGCATTCTTACTCAATATCTTAAATTCTTGATTATCTGATTGTTGGCTCTATGATATTCTCTGGCACATCCTTGCTTATCACGCTCGTTGCCTCAACTATAAAATTATAGTTTTGAACATATCTGGAATACATTTTGGTTGATGTGCCATGGAACTGATTAGTACGTGCCCAAACGCATCTGTTGGCCAAGATTAGTTCTTGGATAGCCTTGTGTGGCAAGGTTTGGTTACTAGATGCCCTTGTGTGGCAAAATTTGGTTACTGGATGCCCTTGTGTGGCAATGGTTATGTGGCGTAGGTGGCGTTTGGCATAGTACTAAGAAGGGCCGGGTACAGGCCTCATGATAATATTGAAATACTTGTTGCCGGCACATGTTTTGTTTATAATTTTGATTGACAAATAATTATTATACTCTGTCAAAGGGATTTATTCATTGAGCTTTGCTTTGGCTATCATGAGCTTCGCGTTTGTACTCCTACGTATCGTATATTTCCTGGTTAAATTTTATTTTTCAGGTGGAAGCATATAAAGTGCTGGTCAAGTAACACTTTAAGGCTTTACTTTGGAGTCATTATTCTCGCCGTTAAAATATCTTGGAGCCTAGGAAGAATTATTATTATTGTTGTGAGTTATTTGAAGTTATAATTGTATCTCAAGAATTAAATTCAGAGCCATTTATAATGGTACATTTGAGGTTGTAGCATGATTGGAGTTGTTCATTTTAATTTTTAACGGTCCAGGTAGCCGGGTTGTTACACTTTCGACCTAAGAGAGCTAGTTGGAGAAATCGAGTTTTTACTAAACTTGCTTGCACACAAACCACAACTTATTATGGCCTTCTAGTAGTAGGACACCTGAAGCCTATACCCTCTCGGCCTTTGCCCAATCCCTTACCACTCAACTTCAACTCAGCAGCAACCTGCGAATATCATTCAGGTGGCCAGGGTCATGACACTGAGAAATGCTTCTAATTGAGGCATAAAATTCAGGACTTAATTGACTTAAAAGTTATTGGCTCACATGAAGCCAACCCAACTCTTGTCACTTCCTGCCCATTACTGGACCACACCATCAATTTTATCACGGGAGATGAGGTTGATCCAGACGGTCTTGGTAAAGGAAAGGATAACATTGAGAAGCTGCAAGTCTTGCGGGGGTAAGCTAGGGCACCGCATCTGAAGCAAAAAGGGGAAAGAAAAAAGTGGTCCACCACTACACCATCACCACTAGGGCCTTGAAAACCGCAGAGAGCAACTCGATCAGGCTTGCGCAACCCACTGAGGCACCTGACAAGTGGAGTGTATAATCTCGACGCCTGTCTAAGGAGCTTATCAATTCAAAAAGAAAAAGAGATGTTTTTTGTATTCGTCTACTTTCCTACCTATCTCCTACTTTTCTTGCCCTTATTCCTGTCTTATGCTTATGCTTTCAATTAAGGCCATGCTATGTAAAAAAAAAAAAAATGAAATGAAAATGAAGGGCTCTAGTTCATTTCCTTTGACTCACACTCTTGTGGATAATGATTGCTTTTAGGGATTCTTCCCTAATCTGTAATAACTCGGCTTAAAGGATGGGATAACATGGCTAACCCATTCAACGGAAATTAAAACTTTTGAGAGAAAGATAGAGACTGAAAGAGAGGAGGAAGATAGACTCAACAAAGAAATGCATAGCTTATTAAAGAGGCGACACTTGAATGATATCTTAGCTAAGCGATGGATAGTCGAGCTCCCAAAATGAAGAGAAGCCACCGTTCAATCCTTCCAAAAGAAATAAATACTTCCCATCGCTCAGCCCACCAGAGCCGTAAGTGATTTCTATTAAGATATTCCCAAACCAAAAACCATCCCTCATATTGGGGTAAGCGCATAATGGTTGATTCGATAGAAAGTACAGGGATTTATTTTATTGTCTAAATTTTGTAAAAAGCCTTTATGGACTAAGCAATTTTATCTGAAATGAAGAGAGGCCCTCAGTTCTACTACCATACAGTTGGAGACAACCCCTTGCAAAGCCCACTTGAGCCGGTTATATCCTTTGAAAAAAATATATACCGACCTAATGATCACCGGCCACACTAGGTTAAAGCAAAAACCATAAACAAGAACTAATGAGCAATGAAGATGGTGATTCCCAAGAGGATACAACAACGTCGATATCTCTAAGAACAAGTATAACAGCAAGTTTTGGTGTAAAGAAGAGTCTCGGATGACACGCCAAAAAAAAAAAAAGGGCAAAAAAAGAGAAAAAATAATGTCATCCCAAAATAGGAATGAAAATGTCGGCACCTATAAAAGTCGACATAGGAACAAGTTTCTATGAAAAAGTTCAACTTAGAACAAAAAAAAAAAAAAAGTAGGAAGGAAAGAAGGGAGAAGGAAAAGGAAGTTAAAATTGCCAAAGGTGATCATGGGTCTTTCGAAACCCCATAAGTGATAATGTTTGAGCCTTTATATCACTTTATTCATAAACCCCTTAACCTAACCTACATTACGATCCAAATTAAAGTCCTCTCAGATCAAAGAAAATTGCTTAGTCCAAATAAGCCTAAACAATAGGAATACTAGTTTGAGAAAAAAAAAAAAAGAAGAAAAAGAAGAACGAGTAGGAATGTAGGGGCAATGTCATGTTCCAAGGTGTGCTCAGATGGTTTTGGTTTAAACAACCCATTAAAAGAAAATCTTTGAGTCTAAATATCCTTTCATTTTTTATAACTCCCAAACCCGGCCTACATTACGGTCCTAAAAGAAGTCTTATCGGATTGAGAGCCAAGCTGTTTATTGCCCCGCAAAGGGCAGGCAGGTTGTGGCTCAAACTATAGTGAAATATGAAGGTTTTAGAGAGAAAACCAAGTGAGAACAGAAAATCTCCAAACAGTAACCTCATAGAAAGTAGGGATAAGATAGTAGCAACCCAAAAGGTTAAAATCCCCTGAGAATGGTGCACATGCTATCACACCCTAACAAGAATGAGACAAAACCAAAGGGGTAGGATCCTGGAAGGGAAGCAGAATCTCGAGAGTATGGGCCTTAGGGCAATCCTGGGACATTCTTCATAAATAATCTGTATTCACGCAATACTTGTGCATTCATGACATATATAGCCTGTACATCCATGCAATTCCTGTGTAGTTCAATTCGTGTATTCATTAAAAAGTATGACATGCTTCTAATTTCATTCATGTACGTGCAAGTATGACATGCATTCAAAACCCATCTATATACATTCACCAAAAAGTATGATATACATTCAATTTCATTTACGTGCAGTCATAAAAAAGTATGACATGCATTCAAAATCTATCCCTGTGCATTCATCAAAAAGTATGATGTGCACTCAATTTCATTCATGTATGTGCATTCATAAAAAACTATGACATGCATTCAAAATCCATCTCTATACATTCATCAAAAAGTATGATAGGCATTCATATATATGCATTCATAAAAAAGTATGACATACATTCAAAATCCATCTCTATGCATTCATAAAAAAGTATGCCATGCACTCATTTCCTTATGTATCAACCTGTGCATTCATCCAAAAGTATGATGTGCATTCATTTTAACCTGTGGTGGACTTATACAGTATATACTAAACGATATGTCTAACAAAATACACTAACAAGTGTTTAGGTGATTACAAAAGAAAAGGTGACCCGAAGTAGAAGCACAACATCCTAGAAGGTCTGTCGGCTAGAATCCAAGCGCTCTGCAAAAGAAATAGTATACACCCCAGAAAACTCGAATTGTCATCCATGGACAACAAGAAACAGAGAATGGGGCACTGAATCACCCTCGACCGCCCCAATCAACCATGAATAGCCTAATCTAACCTTTTTCAAAACCACAGAGAATAGGGCAATGACCCACCCTCGACCACCTCAATTAATGTCAGCCTGTCTCGACCTCTTCAAATTGTAAAAACTGGGGCAACAGCCCACCCTACACCTCTCATTTAATTGCAAACCAGTTGATCCACTCAAGGAAAACTGACCTATAGATGTTCAACCTTCTAAATACCTCAAACCTTTCAAAAGAAGGCCTTACCCCCTCCAAACCAAATTCAAGAACCCAAGGGAGCACCTTACCCAGAATTCCGCCTAGCCAGTCAGAGGCAAAAGTCAACAACCAACACATTAAAGGAACATTACTCTCCAAAAATCTCAACCCAAGAAGTAGCAAATGTCATTTTCTCTAACATTCAATGCAAAAGAACTCCATGCAAATCCCTTATATTAGCAAAGATCCAGTTTCAGAGCTTCCCCAGAAAAAGAGACTGGATTTCAGAGCTTCATCCGAAAAAGCAGATCGGGTTTTAGAGCTTCCTCCCAAAAAGTAGATTGAGTTTCAGAGCTTTCCCCGAAAAAGCATATTGGGTTTTAGAGCTTCCTCCGAAAAAGCAGATCAAGTTTTCGAGCTTCCTTCGAAAAAGCAGATTGGGTTTCAGAACTTCCCTCGAAAAAGCAGATCGGGTTTTCGAGCTTCCTCTAAAAAGCAGATAAGGTTTTCGAGCTTCCTTCGAAAAAGTAGATTAGGTTTCAGAGCTTCCCCCAAAAAAGCAGATTGGGTTTCAGAGCTTTCTTTGAAAAAGCAGATCGGGTTTCAGAGCTTCTTCCGAAAAAGCAGATTGGGTTTCAGAGCTTCCCTCAAAAAAGCAGATTGGGTTTCAGAGCTTCCTTCGAAAAAGCAAATTGGGTTTCAGAGTTTCCTTTGAAAAAGCAGATTGGGTTTCAGAGCTTCCCCCGAAAAAGTAGATTGGGTATGGAGCTTCTTCGAAAAAACATAATGGGTTTTAGAGCTTTCTCCAAAAAAAGCAGATTGAGTTTTAGAGATTTCTCCAAAAAAGCATATTGGGTTTCAGTGCTTTCTCCGAAAAAGAAGATTAGGTTTTAGAGCTTCCTTCGAAAAAGAAGATTAGGTTTTCGAGCTTTCCCCTTTAAAAGCAGATATCAACCTTGAACCTTCCTAGAGGAGCAGCATTCTGCTAGACGGAGCGTCAGTTCAAGAAGAATCAGTTTCAGGATATCAACCTTGGACCTCCCCAGAGGAACTGCATTCCGCTAGACAGAGTGTCAGTTCAAGAAGAATCAATTTCAAGATATCAACCTTGAACCTCCCCGAAGGAGCAGCATTTCACTAGACGGAGCGTCAGTTCAAGAAGAATAAATTTCCAGACATCAACCTTTAACCTTCCCAGAGGAGAATAATTCTGCCAGAAGGAGCATCAGTTCAAGAAGAATCAATGTCCAGACGTTAGCCCTAAAATCTCTTAGAGGAGTACCATTCCACCTGACAGAATGTCGGTTCGAGATAACTTACTCTCCAAAATTTTTCAACTCCAGTCCCTCTAATTGCCTCGTGGTCAACATGGGATCCTTCCTTTTTCATTTTCTGTCTTTTACAAGCAAAGACAGAAAAAGAGGGGCAGCTGTAAGCACCCCATTTTTGCCCACTCGGTAATCTTTGGCCTGACTGAACTCCCTTTGAAAACTCCATAAGCACATTCAAGCCCAAATCAACTTTTAAATCCCTATCCAATCAGTCAACCGCTTCACGGGCCCGCTGGGTCCACTGGAGGCCTAATAACCAAACCTTCCCCTTGGGCCTCCAGGCACGTTTTGAGAAAGTTCAAAATCCCTCAAAACTGTAAGTCTACCTTTCTAAAGTGTTACTAAGTAGTTAGGCATACGCCGCACACCATTTTGTCCAATTTCAGTTCCATTTCGGCTAACTTCGATCAAAATGACCATTTTGCCCCTGAACGCCCTAGCATAGCACAAATCCCACCGAACAGTGAAAAACTCTCTTAGGATCATTCTTGAATGACCCGACATGCTTAACATAATACTCTGATCCATTCTTGACCATTTTTAACCAAACCCGGCCAAAATGACCATTTTGCCCCTTACAACCCGAACACGCCCCGAAACAACACCAGTCCTAGAATATTGAACGACGGATCTTGTTATACACCCTTGTTTAACCTAAGGAGGGCCTTACAATACTAAACACCTCCAACTTAATAAAAGTTCAACAGAGCGTCTCGCAGACCCTTCGCCAATCGAATAGATCGCTCCTCGAAGTCCCTCATCTCGTGGCTGGAAAAATACTACTTTCAACCACCCCTGGAGCATCTCGCAGACGCTCCACCAAGATTGACCTTTTGTTTTTTTGATTCTCTAATTATAACGCACCATCAAACGACTTGAGAAATGCGTAAATTAGGAAATTCCTGAAAGTATTTCCAGAGCACTTCCCATCGGTACAGTCCGATCGGAGAGATCGCTTCCCGAAAGCCTCGATCATGCGGCACAAAAATAGCTACTTTTGAACCCTTGGACGCTCCGCAGAGATGCGATTTCATGCACACTTCCTGAGATGATATCTCATACTTCTGAACACCGTTCAAACTTTTTGAAAACTTAGAAGTTCATGAGATACTATAGGAGAACATCGTGGATGCAACCAATTCCTTCGAAACCTTCCCGATTGGCTCAATTATCAAGGCAAAGTTTAAACGAATACTCCCAGTGACTGAGCGTATGCTACGTGCGCCCAAATTTTGATCAGATTGACCAAACTTCGATTAACCGTTAAGATTTAACCAATACAATGGGTGCCACGTGATATTCTGCCAATGAAATAATATCGGCGCATGTAGCACATGTGCCGGTGTCCAAAATTTTTTTTATAAATTCAGGCCTCCCCCTTTGCATATTCCAGAACTGAAAATTAATGCGAAGCTCTGCTGAAACTGCTCCAGAACCTCGAATCTCTATATATGACCCACTCCTCTAACACTTAGGCTAGATTCCACCTCCCCCTAACCCATACACTTCACTTATATAGCCCCATACATTATAGAACTCCTCTTTCTAGACCCTTAAGCCTACTTGAAGCCATCCAAGTTCAAGTCAAGGCATCCATAGAAGATTGCAAGTGTATTGAAGGCAAAAGGTAGTATTTCTTTTACATTTTTGTCTTCCCCCACTCCTCTCTTCTCCCTCCTAGCCCACTTAGGCTATTCTCTATTTTAATCCCCATCTTCTAAACCACTTTCTTGCATGCTTGGAGTAAGAGGGCTCATAGTTCATGCCTAGAAGAAAGTTAGTGAGACCTACCGTATAAGGGGATCTCTCACTAGCCTACTTTAAGATGGTATGGCCTTGGAGTCTCTTGATTATGTGGTGTAGCCTAAAGCCTTGTATGTATTCATGATCCCCTTGCATATTGTTATCTTGTTCATGTCTTGTGTGCTTGATTTCATTTCCATATTCATAACCATATTTTACAAAACTTACATTGTTCTTATTTCCATGTCATTTCCAACCTCAATATTCCTTTCAAAATAGTTCTAAGAGTTGGTCCCTTAAAGTTTAGGATGAGACCTTAGCAATCATGCTTTAGAAAATCCCCCATTAACCCTTAACTCACACCTTTGCATCTTTGCATTCCAACTTGCATAAAAAGGGTTTTCAAACTCCTTAATTCCCAAGGTTTCTATTTTCTCAAGTTTAGTGGTTGAAATGGCCCTATGAAACCCTCTCTTGAGTGGTCTACCTTTTATATTGTCATAGGAGCTCTAAATTGTTAGAATGGTTCGTTTCTTTTTTTATTCTTACACAAAAGTGATTTTCAAACTCTTGGATTTCTAAGGTTCCTATTCTTTCTAGATTAGTAGTTGGAATGGCCTCAAGAAACCCTCTCTCGAGTGGTCTCCCTTTACATTGGCCATAGGAACCCTAACTTGTTGGAATGGTTTCTTTTAAAAATGATTTCCAAAATCCTCTGCTCAAAAATGGTTCCCAAAGATTTATTCTCTCCATCTTTGCATTCAAAATAGTTTTCCAAAAGTTGCCATTATTATGTTGATTTTTAAAGCTCCTAATCTTTTCAAGATAAAGGTTATAATGGCTATAAGAAAACCTTCTTTGGAATGCTTTTCAAGCACCAACCATATAAACCTTATTTTTGGCTAGAGTCAAATTTTCATGAAAATGATCTTCAAAAGGGTTGTCAACCAAAGTTCTTTGCATAACATGATTTGTTTTCTAAAACTCTTTTAAAAAAAATGCATAAAACCACCTTTCAAAACCATCTTCCATTCCAACCTTAGGTTACCTAGACCCTTGTTATCCAACCCTAGGTTAACTTGACCCTAGTTATCCAACCCAAGGTTAACTTAACCTAGGGTTGGATAACCCTAGGTTAACTTGACCCTAGTTGTCCAACCTTAGATTAACTTGACCCTAGTTATCCAACCCTAGGTTAACTTGACCCTAGTTGTCCAACCTTAGGTTAACTTGACCCTAGTTATCCAACCCTAGGTTGATTGAACGCATATTAGTTGATCCTAGGTCACCTTAACCCTAGGTTAACCAAACCCTAGTTGATTAACCCTAGGTCACCTTAACTCTAGGTTAACCTAACCCAAGTTAGTTAACCTTAGGCCACCCCTAGCCATAGGTCAACCCATCCTAGGTTAGCATGCTTCAAGGTTCCAAACTCATAAACTCCTTTTAAATGATCTTTCTATTTAAAACTATTCTCATGACTCATTTTTTCAAAACTTCCTGCTCTATTGAGATTTCAAAAGCCAACTTCATAACCTTTTCAAATACTCCTACATTCTATCTTCAAAGTATTTCCAAAAATGTTTTTAAGAACTTACAACCCTAAGGTGTCTGTCGTGTCCAGATTTTTCGCACTCGAGGAATACTCACCCAAGCGGGAAAAATGCTGTACTCTCTCGTTAGAACTCACCCTCCTAGAAGAATGAGTGCGACTAGGTTTGAATTGAAAATTAGGTTTGAATAAAGGGCTTTTGAAAAACATTTGGAGTCGCCACCTAACTTGATTAAGGTGAGTTAGGTCACCTAAAAACTAAGCATAGTCCGAAAACTACACTTAGGTTTTTGAAAAATGATTTGAAAATATCTCCTCGAGAGAGGGTTTTCAAGAAAACAGGTTGTTTGGCAACCTTTGGAAAATATTTAGCCCTTTTTTGAAAAATAACTCCTTTTGGTCTTTGAAAACAGTGATCCTAGGTTCGGAGGTTGGTTACGTGTAGGGAAGACGCACTAAGATATCACCCTACCCCCCCTTTTCGGTACCTACATGTCAATCTACCCTAAATTCACCTATGAGAGTCTTTAACTAACTATAGTTCAATCCTACCCACTTTGAAAAACAATGCTTGAAAACTAACATGATGCATGGTATGCAAGTGTAAGAAAAGAGAATTGAAAAATAGATTTGAAAATAAATTTGAAAAGAATTTTATTTGAAAATAGATTTGAAGAGATGGAATTTGAAATTGGAAAGTTTGAAAATTGAAAGTAGAATTTTGAAAATAGAAAATTTGAAATTGGCATTTGAGATTTGAAAAGATTTTGAAAACCACACCCATGAGGGCGGAATTGAAAGTTTGAAAAGTATTGTGACCGCACCTATGGAGGTTGCCTACGTATCCCTTTGGGGGAATCAGGTTAGTCGTAGTTCGAACAAGAGTCTGATTGAAAATAGATTGATTTGAAGAGAGATTGGATTGGAAGAAAGAGATTGAATTGAAAATTGGATTTGATTTGAGATTAGAAAAGGAGATTGGAAATTGAAATTGGAAAGATTGGACTTTGATTTGAAAAGATTGATTTTGGAAAGACTTGGTTTTAGGAAACCTAAACTTAGGAAAGAGAAGAGACTTAGAAAACATTTGACTTGACTTGGAAGGTTTAGGAAATTAGGGAAGATTGGATTTAGGAAATGTTTGAATTAGGAAAGGTTCGATTTAGGAAAGTTCCGAGTTAGGAAGTTTCATTTTTGGAAAGTTTTGAAATTAGGAAATTTTTTATTTTAGGAAAATTTTGAAATTAGGAAAGTTTCGACTTAGGGAAGTTTTAAAAAAATTGGAAAGTTTTGTTTCAAGAAAGGTTTTGAAATAGGAAAGTGTTGAATTTAGAAACGTTTTAAATTAAGAAAGTTTAGTTTAAGAAAGGTTCAACTTAGGAAAGTTTTGAAAATTGGAATGTTTTGAAAAAGGGAAGTTTTGAATTTGGAAAGCTTTGAAAACAAGGAAGTTTTGAAAATAAGAAAATTTCGTTTTAGGAAAGGTTTGAAAAAGGAAAGTTTTCAGTTTAGGAAATGTTTGAATTAAGAAAGTCTTAAATTAAGAAAGTTTTGAGTTTAGAAAAATTTTAGATTTGAGAAGATTTTGAAGTTTTGGAAAGTTTAGAATTTAGAAAGTTTTTAGGTTTAGAAAGATTTAACTTAAGAAAGTTTCGAATTTAGAAAGTTTTGAATTTGGAAAGATTTGAAATTTAGAAAGTTTTAGAGTTAGAAAGTTTTAGGGTTTTAGGAAATCTTGAGATGAGGAAAGGTTTGAGTTTTAGGAAAAGATTTGAAAGCTTGGATTTGAAAAAGATGTTTGAAAGGGGTAGAATTAGGAAAGGGTTGAACTAGGAAAGATTTTTATGTTCAAGTTTTGGAAACTTAAGATTTAGGAAAACGGAAGTTTGGGAAGGATTTGAATTAGGAAAGGGTTGGATTTTGAAACTTAAGGAAAGGTTTAAAGTTTAGGTTTAGAAAACTTATGGTTTAGGAAGGAATTGAATTAGGAAATGTTTGGATTAGGAAGGGATTGGATTTAGTTTCTAAAAGAGAAAGGTTGGATTTTATTTCCAAAAACGGAGGATAGGATCTAGTTTCTTAAATGGGGAGATTTGATTTGGTTTCCTAAATGGAAGGTAGGATTTGACAAGGATTTGGAAAGGGAGATTCTAGAAACCCTAGATTTGAAAAACCATAGTTTTGACGTAGAAAATAGGTTTTGGAAACATGTATAGTTTTGATGTGAAAACAAGAGATTTTGGAAACCTAGGTTTGGGGCAAAGTTTGAAAACCATGTTTTTGGAAAGAAAATTTAGGGTTTCCTAATTGTGGGTTCTAGAGCTTGACTTGGGCTCTAAGGAAAGAGTTTTTTGGAAAACGCATTTTTGGAAACAAAGGTTTTCTAGAAGGGAATCTTAGGGAGGAGTTTTTAGAGGGAAGAATTTGAAGATAGAGTTTTTGGAAAAAGATTTTAAAGAGAGGGAGTTTTTGGAAAGCATGTTTTTAGAGACGTAGATTTTAGAAGGAAAATCCTAAAGGGGAATTTCTAGAAGGAAGATTTTGGAAAGAGAGTTTTTTAGAAAGATTTTTGGAAGAGGTTGTTGGAGAGAGTTTTTAGGAAGGTGAATTTAGGGAGTGTTCTTAGAAAGAGATTTTAAAGAGAAGGAGTTTTGGAAAGTTTGAAAAAGGGAATTTTGAAAAATAGATTTTGGAAGGGAGTTTTTGAAAACAATTTTAGAGAGGAGAGTTTTAGGGAAGTATAAAAACATCTCACTTTCGTAAAGCGATTCTAGCCATAAGAGGGCTAGAACCACTTTTAAGAAAGTGGTTTTGAAAACAAGGTTTGAAAATATAGACCAAATGGTCACTTTTAATATGACACTTTCCTAAAGCAACCCTAGCCATGGAAAGGCTAGAATCACCCTAGAATTGTGGTTTTGAAAACAAGTTTTTGAAAAAGTGATTTTGATGCAGTTTTGAAAAACAAGTTTGAAAACAGTTTTGAAAAACAACTTTGAAAACGAGTTTTGAAAGATGTGAGATTATGATATGCACAATGCAATTTGGGGTCGTGAACATACAAGGTTAAGGCTTCACCACATAATCAAGGGGGCCGGACCCACGTGGTCTTTGGTTAGACTAGAAGAAAGCCCCCGACACGGTGAGTCTCCCATAGTCCAATCCTACACATGGACTGGGAATCCCCTTGTTTCAAGCATGCAAAGAAAGGGCGGGAAAGAGATGGGGGATTAAAATAGAGAAAACCCAAGTGGGTTGGAGAGAGAAGAGAGAGGGGGGAAGTGCGGAAATTTAAATAGAAAGCCTACCTTGTTTCTTGTTTATTTTGCGCGCCGTGCAGTCTTCGGTCTTCGGTCTTTGGTCTTGATCTTCACCTTCAGTCTTCAAGGATTGTCTTCAAGCTTTGGATGGCTGCTCTTCAAGTCTTTAGAGAGTGGTTGAAGGCTAGTGTATGAGTGTATGGGGGAGTGTATGAGTGTATAGGAGGCTAGGGTTTGTGTATAGTGGCTAGGGTTTGGGAAAACCTAGGGAGGTGCTCGAGCTCTGTATATCGAAATATGAGATTATTAGGTTAAGTTTGCAGACCCTTTTCATGTTGAACGAGGCTCTGTATTTATAGAGGGAAGACAGACCTGGCGCCTGTTGCAGTGGTGCCAGGCCAAATTATACACTAGCGCCACTACTAGTGGCGCCAGGCCATTTTTTTGGCTTGGCGCCACTAATAGTGGCGCCAGCCATTTAGGAAACAATTAAGGTCGGCAAGCAACGTATCTTTGACTAGATTTGGGCGCCTGTACTAGTGACTACCATGTAAACTTTAGCTTGCCTTCACTAGGAGTGACTCCGGAAAGTCCGGGAATGATTTAAAGGAGCTGGGGATGACCCGGAAGGCCGGAAGGGAGCAGGAACACTTAGAATAGTGTCCTGGAGGTATTTGACTTGAAAAGTGAGGATAAGATGTGTCGGAAAGGTTGACCAAGCCTTTAGGGGCAAAACGGTCAACCGGACCGGAAAACTACCGGGACAGACTCAAACTGTCCCGGAAGAAGACTTGGGATCTGGAAACATTATTTAGAATGTTCCCAGAGGTTGCTGGTTTGATTCCCAGGGCCGGCGTGGTTGGAAATGGAGACCGGCCCACCAGGGGCAAAACGGTCATTTTGTACCAGGTTTGCCGGAACTGACTCAGAATGATCCGGAAAGGTAAAGGAAGGTTAAGAACACTATAAAAAGTATTCTCGGGACATTACCAGTTTGATACCCAGAGCCGGTGTGGCCGAAGAAGGAGACCGGCCCTCTAGGGGCAAAAACGTCATTTTGTACCGGGTTGGCCGGAACTGACTCGGAATGTTCCGGAAAGGTAAAGGAAGGTTGAGAACACTATAAAAAGTATTCTCGGGACATTATCGGTTTGATACCTAGAGCCGGTGTGGTTCTCGGGGCGTTCGGATGCCTAGGGGCAAAATGGTCATCTTGACCGAAAAGTCTCGAAAAAGGTCCTAAGGGTAGTCTGGTCATTTTTCACCGAAGTGAGCTAACAAACATGGGTATTGACCTAGGTTTTGAGTGTTTCCGCCACTCGGACGGGGTTGAGTATTTCCGCTACTCGGACGGGGTTGACGATTTGAGAGTATTTCCGCTACTCTGACGGGGTTGACGATTTGTGAGTATTTCCGCTACTCTAACGGTTCTGTGAGTAGTTTTGCTACTTGGACCGTCTCGAGGAATAAACTGTCTCGAGAGAGGGATTGGAAAGGGGTCTAAGAAAGGACAATGCCCCTAAGGGCATTTTGGTCATTTTGGCTCTATTTGGGCCTAACAGGCCCGCGAAGCGATGGAAAGACGGAATTTGGAACTAGAGAATTGGATTCGATAGGAATATGCTCAAAATGACTTGAAAACAAGTCTGGACGGAGTGTAGACTGCCGAGCGGTCAAAAATGGGGTGCTTACAGTGTCCCTATACCCTTTCATGGTTAGGGACTCCAAAGGAAAGTGATAGATCAAGAACAACCTTCAAGGTTGTCCATATTAGAGTTCCAAAGTGGTTGGTGCTTTCAAAAACCACTTTCAAAAACTTTTCAAAGATCTATTTACTAAAACACCCCAAAATCATAGCTCCAAGGTTTTCAAAGCATGACTACAAAATATTTTCAAAACTCTCTTGAGTTATTCCAAAGCCTTTCCAAAACTCCCTAGAGTTGTTCCAAAAGCATTTCGAAACACTTCAAGAATTTCAAAGTTCTATTTCAAAACATTCCATTATTCGGTTTCAAATCAAAACTCTCAAATTCTGTCTTTCCAAAGACCACAAGTGTCTTTAAACTTATCCTGAGACCACAAAGTGTCTTTAAACTTTTTCTACGACCCTAAAGTGTCTTCAAAACCTTCGGAAGGCTCTAATATGCCTATTTTCCATTGGGCTCTTGCCTGAACTACGAATGACCTGATTCTCACCAAATGAGATACGTAAGCAACCTAAAATGGTGCGGTCATAACTTCTATTTCAACTCCAACGCCCTTTTAAAAAATTTCAATCAATTCAAAGTTTCTATTTTAAACGCTTTCAAAACCCCCATATTTTCAAACTTCTTCCAAAAACTTGGATCATGCATCATTCATCCTAAAAGTGATGACTAAACCCCGTTTTCAAAATTCTAAAGTGGATAATGGTAACCGGGTATTCTAGTGAGTGAACAAAGGGTGATTAGACATGTAGGTACCAAAAGAGCAGGGTAGAGTGATGATCTTAGGATATCTTTCCTACACATAACTAACCCCCGGACCATAGATTTCTGTTTCCGAATGACCAAAAATAGAGTTACTTTCAAAAAAGGCTTAAAACTTTCTAAATGTTGCCAAACAACCTATTTTCTCCAAAAACCCTCTCTCGAGGGAAGTTTTCAAAACCTTTTCCAAAAACTCTAAGTTTAATCTTCAGATTAACACTTAGTTTTAAATGACCTAACTCACCTTAATCAAGTTAGGTGGCGACTCCTATTTTTCTAAAAAATCCTTTATCAAACCAATTTCAAGATCAAACCTAGTTGCACTTATCCTTCTAGGAGGATGAGTTTTAATAACAGAGTTTCGTGCTTTTGTCTCCGAGCCGAAAGGACTTGGACCCTAAAACCGAGGCATGACAATAGAGTTTGGACTTTCGATAAAGTAATGAAAACCAATGGATAGATCTCTAGATAGGTGAGAGTATGTTTATATTTTCTATCTTCATCCTACATGTTAATGATATCATACATGCTAGTAGTTATTTTGGTATGTTAAGATATTCTTTCATGAATTTTTGTGCAATTGGGAGATATTTGGTTTGTTAGGACAAATCAACGTATATGAATCTCAATGCCTTACGATCAAATTGAAAGTGCATATATGGAAGATGTGCATTGTCTTTTATCTGTATTTGTGAATTCAATATATGTTCAATTTTATACAAGGCTAAGGCTACATATACTATCATTTAGAGTTTAGTAAATTTCAAGCTAATCCTATTATTGAATCGTGAATAGCAACAAAGTTAGTACTATGTTATTGACATAAAGTTAAGAATTATATGGACATATGGGTGATCACCTTGAGGTGATTATTTGTGCATTATTGATTGTCCATTTATTTTTGAAATGTACATCAAATTATATCTTATGATGGTTAAATGAGCAAAATTATGAAAAGTGTGAAACATATTGCAATCCTTTTCATTGTGCAAAAGTTTTGTAGCATATAGTGAAACTACTATACATGTTATATTGTTTTGGTTTTAAAACCATCATGAGATTGCATGATAACTATGCAGCTGTGTTCTATTATGAACCATAGGAGTTTCTAACGAGTCTTAACATATTTCGATTAAAATATTTTGTTGTCACATGTTTAGGTAAAGAATTGTGGCATCATCATTAAGTATTTAATATAGATAAGATGGTGGCAAACTCCTTAACCAATAGGTTGAAACCTATGATATTTGAAAATCATAGTAAGAACATAAGAATTTCTTTCGGTTTTCTTGGTCAGTGGGAGTTGGTTATTTATCTTTAATTGACATTGCGGTAACTGTTAGGACACAATTCAGTTACATTTTGATAATGTTGATGATCATAATTATTGTTATGTTTATATCATATGGAAAAATATATATTCATGTATTGTGATCACATTGCTGGTGTCTCGCTTCTAGGTTTTTATGTGGGACTGTAAGCTTTACTTTCATGCTTTCTGTGAAAGTTTATAGATGATTATTGATTATTTTCATTTGATGCCAATTATGCATGAATATATATATATATATATATTATATTTTATATTTTATATGTGCATGGATATAAGTTCATGATTTGGACATAAAGAAAAGTCTCAAGCTTGGTGTATTTGAGCATTTAGGGATGTGTCTTGCATTTGCACCGTAAAGTTTTCTTGAGATATGTATGCAAGACATGTTAGTTTCTTTGGAAACTATTGAAGTTCTCTTGCTTATTGAATAGTCATACAGTTAAAGAGAATTTGAGGTCTGATGGAGGAGTAGCACATTTATGAGATCACTTAAGAAGTGCTATTTTCCACCACACTACCACATTTGATCCATGTCAATGAGGAGATTAGTATTTGTGATCATAAGTGGTCTTACATGGATTGATCGTGTATTGACTGCCTTGGTTTGATATTGATTGCTTTGTTGGGCCAAATTATTTTAGGCGTTGTTTATTAACTTTACTTGGTTTTGCAAAATGTGACCACATACAGTTTTTATTATTTTCAACCCAAGAGTCGATTTTAAAAGGTTTTCAAAATTATAACTACAATTAATGTTTGCATAATTGGAAGTATGTTAGAATTTTCTGAATTGAGCATACACATTAATTGATTTTAGTTTTAATAAAACGGGTTAAACCCAAGTTAAGTTGAGACATATGGAATAGACCTAATAAAAAGGTGATCCATATGGACTGGGCTTGTGTGCACCTATTGATTATTTGATATGGTTAAATGGTTAGTGTGGGCTTGCGGGAACCTAATTTGGAGTCTTTTATGGGAGGGCCCAATAGGGTTCGTTAGCTATAGGCTAAGTCCTCTCTCTTCCCATAATAGATAGTATTCTACCCATTGAGATTCGTTATTAGGGTTTTGGAGGCAGAGAGGAAGACGTATAATCAATATACTGTTTGATTTCAGGACTGGATTGCTTCTCTTTGGATTCAAGATTATGGAACAAATGGGTACGCTTCCGCAATCTTGAATACATAAATTGATGTTTCTATGTTCATATACATATTTATTGTTAATCTTACATGATTATGAGAGGTTGAAAAATCATATAAGAGTTCTTACTAAGCATGTGAATAGATGTGTTTCAGAATCAATGTAGGTTTTTAAAAATCATGATCAAAAGAGGAACCACAATACCAAGACAAGACCAATGACTACACCCAAATACCATGAGTTCATTGATAAATCTAAGATGTATTATTTGGGTGAGAAAATCTAATTTGGACTCTTTGAGAACCTCTAAGAAATTTGTGGGGGTAAGTCTTGTGGAGTAAAGACTATTTGTGACATAATCTATGATATTTGTGCTTTTTGCTTATTTTATTTTCCTAGAGTTATGATCTCATTTTTATATGTCTAATGTTTCCTTATTTATTTATTTATTGGAACATAAAAAAATGTTTGAGAAAAACTAATTTTTTTTTATGTCTTGGTTTGGTTGTTTTAGTCATTGACTTGAAACATACCCTATATGTTGATTGATGTAATGACATGTTTAAGGTTGAATCTTGTGTGCTTCATTGAGTGCATTCTGATTAGTCAATAATTTTGGTGATCATTATCATATTCATGATTCATGTTTAAAAGGTGCATTGCTCATGAGATCTCTTAGAATATAGAATTTGCCTTTTATGATCCTTCTATAGCAAACATTATGGTTGAAATCTTTTGAAGCTTCTAATGGTTAGATTGACCATGTAAATTTGATTCCTTCTCTTGTTGATTTTATAACCTTGATGGAAAGGGCTACTAGTGAGTGTGTGTGCAACTACCATTATTATGTGATAAGAGGATAATACTACCTACTTATGTGTGTTAAAGTCACCATCTTTTTGTACTTCATGTTACCACTTGAAGAGATTGGGTTGGAACTCCAAGGGATGTACTGAAAAAATTGAGAATGGGATGTCTTGAAAAATTGAGAATGAGATAAAATGGGTTTAACTTCTATGTCTTAATCTTTTAAATGTGATTCTCTATGATGGACTATTTTTGATCTGGTCTAGGGTTTATATTCTCATTGATTTCATTGGAGTACTTATATTCATCATACATTGTTATGAATATATTTTTGATTACCTCATGACCAATTGTTCTCAGCTTTTTGTGATCTTTGAGCATGTTTGATGTTGATTTTTTTACACTATGGTCATCATGAGACTCATGAGTTTTATTTTGTGTTTTGATAATAAGCATGCTAGGTTTAAGACATCTTTTCTGTAAAATTACCTTGGTGTTGTTTTGTTTAAGGTTAATCCAATTTTGTCTGGTTGTTTTGCATGAATGATATTTTTCTTTTTAGCATGTCTTTCTTTAGTTCTTGATTGCCTAGTTATTTGATAATCCTTTCTCATTTTCAGATAACAAGGGGGTGAATATATTAAGGGGGCGACCCTTATGTTTGTATACGTATCAGTTGTGTTTATGTCTCTTACACCCGTACTTGCTTTGTCAATTTGTTCTAAAAAGGGGGAGAGAAACTGATGCTTGATACTTGTTATCTTGATACCTTGCACTTGATGGTATTTGTCTTTTGTTTAGTTGCTATTGTGTAGATACAAGAATTTGAGATGCTTGATGTTTGTTAGACAACACCCATATGCTTGTGAGTTAGGTTTTATTGTAATCCTTTTAAATTCCCTTTAATTCATAGTTTAGCATAGGGTTTTAGTCTTGAAATTACCAAAAGAAGAGATTGTAACATCATGTAATTGGCTAAATTTCGTGATGAGTTTTATTACTTGTAATTTGTGTTGTTGGGGTGTTTATTACTAGCATTTGAGATGTACTTAATATTTATTCATTTGAATTCGTGCTAAGAGAATCTTGGATAATACATAAAGTAATTATTTTTGGATTTCAATGGATGTTGATTGATCTTGCTAGAACCTTGCTGGACCTTGATACCTATCGATGGAAGAAACAGATTGAGTGTATTTCTGTTTAGGACTTCGATAGATTTCGAGAGACATTGATAAACTTTGCTGGACCCTCGCTGGATCTCGATTCCTGTTGATGGAAGAAATAGTGAAGGGTGTATTTTAGCAAAAGATTTTGCTAGACCGTTGTTGGACCTCGTGGCTGCCAGATTGATTTCATTAGACTTCCCTAGACGTCGCTAGAAGCGAGATGCGCGAGATTCTGACCTAGGGATGCACATTGTAAGCTCTTTTTGACTATTTTAGAAGTCTAGAAACCCTAGTTTGTCTTTTCTATGAATATGAGGCTATGAAAAGGTCAAAATGCAAGTCCAAGGAGGCTAAAACACCTTTTAAAGAACGATTGCACAATTGCCTTAAATTGAAAGGGTTTCTATGTACGTGAGCCGCCATTAAGAATAAATAAGAGAAAACATCTCCAAACATTTAGAGTGCTCACGATTGAATCTTAGTAACAAATCTTCTTCAACTCTATTGAAGAAAACTGAAGTCTTAAAGGAGTTTAAGACGTGAAATCCGTACTAAGGGAGTCTATACGGTGGTCAAGTACGACAACAATGTATTGAGGAGTCGAGCAAGTTCAAGTCAACCTAATGATTGAGGAGTTGATTGGGGATTGGGTTGTAACTGAACTTGTAACCATTGATATTGATTTTAGTGTATGATCTTTTTCTGGCAAAGAAAACATGTGATTTTTTTCTGGTTTGAATTTCCACGACATAAGTCTTGTGTGTCAATTTCGTGATTGATGTGTCTCTTAACTTATTTTTGACATAAGTTGTTATTGCACTTAGTAATAGTCATAACTATTATAGTATTGCATCAATACTAAATTTTTAGTAAAACTATAGATAAGGTTAGGTTTTTCACTTTCTCTTTAAAGAAGTAAACAAACCAATGAGTCACCCATTGTTAGTTTCCAATTTTGAAGTTGTAGAAACATTATGCATGGTATTACATTAGTGACAAAAAATATTCTAAGTGCTACAATCAAGCACTATATCATGAAAGGTGATTTTAACTAATATTATTTACAATTTTTAGCCATGAGGTGAACATACTATGGATGTTGGCTTTCCTTTTTGTTTCTCTCGATTTTTTATTTTATTTTTGATTTACAAGGTGTCAGGCTTTTGACGAACTATTTCTTCAAACTTGTGTAGAGTTATTATTTACATGAATTTGATAAACTTCTTCAGTTACATAAATAATAACTGATCGCAAGAGAATGTGGAGAGCGATCGTCCTAATCTTGTTATTGAGATAGTTGAACTTCGATGTAGTGCGTGTAAAGCATATTAATGATTTCAATCTTTAGCAGCAATAAACCTTTATTTGTTCTTAAGGTTTCAGAGTTTCTGAGGTACAATTATTGAGTTGAATCTTGCTTATGAAGGCATCTGTCTAAGACATCATTACTTTCAGTAAAGAGTTTGGTGCTTTTGATTTTGACTTGCTACCAGATCCAGAATTACATTAATTCGTTCTGTTACCGTTATAATTAACATGCTTTATATTAGAAGTTGCGAAGGAAAGATCCCTTGGTAGTCGTGAAAAGAATGTAAATGAAAATTAATATATTGGTAGACGGAAAAACGTTATTTTTTTTTTAAAAATTTGTACAAAAAATCTCACTACAATGATGTAATGATAGAATCTTCAAAATTAAATGTTATTATTATAAGAGTTTTATTTTAAAGTGAAAGTCTCTCATTCAGTTAAATTATTCTATGCAAAAATCTATATAAATTTTCAATATGTAAAATTTTCACCTTTTAGTTCATTATTTCAATTTTGATTTAAAGAAAAACTCCTACGAAGTTGTGTACAGAAAGTATTGTTGATTTAGCTCCAATATTTAATTTTCAATTTTTTTTCTTTTCAGTTTTTGGTCCAACGGGTTGGTATTCTCCTCCTACAAAAGTCATTTACTACCAAAACTCGAAGGAAAAAAAATAGTGATGGGAGGATTTAGTACTTAAATTTAGTCGGACGTAAGAAATTTTTTTTCTTAAAAGTGTAGACTCGGATGAAAAAACAAAAAAAAATGGAGTAAAACGATCGTACAGCTTCAAAGGTGAAAGAACTGACAAAGAGTTAACATTTCGACTATATCAGTCATCATTCACACTATTACATAGCAAAGCACTTGATAATACACAATGAACACTTAACTATTACATTATGAATAATTGAATGATACATTCGAGATATGAATATACGTCAACCATTTCCTTAATATTTGTATCATTGTTTTCAACTTAAGCTTATCTTTCTTCCATTTTTTTTTTCCCCTTCCGAGCATTGCTTCAATACCTAACCAGACTTTTTCAACCCAACTCCTCTTTCAATGACGGGCTACTTCAAGTTTGCCTTGATTTGCATATCACTGACAAAAATTCTTTGGGATTGGAGAAAGATGTGAGCTTGAAATTTACTGACCCTAGTTATTAACTCAGTTAAGCACCTCCTAAAATATTTTGGATTAAGGTGCTTAATTTTTAGCATTTGCTCGATTCGGAGTGTTGTTATTATTTTAGTTTTAGTTTTGACTTTTAACTTTTCTTATGAATATTTTCTCAATGACATTAATTATTTATACTTTAGGAGTTTTTAGTTTAGGCTTTTGAACTTATAGTAAAAAGCCAAAGTCTGAATAAAACCCCCCTAAAAAAGTCATTCCAAACGAGGGAAAATATTAATAGGTTTTGAAACAATGATGTGACTTTGAAAGCATATCACATGGCCATATGAGCTGCCTTGAATTGGATTTTCCTCTGATTTGTATGGGCTCTGCCCTACAACTCTCCTTGTGTACCCATGTGCCAGCTAAATCTGCGTATCCTCCCAAGAGGACACTGGCAGTTTATCAAACTCAGCTCTTACGGCAAAGGTGAAATCTCTCTCCCTCTCCTCCTCACTTTTCCTTTTCTTTTTTTTTTTTAATTTTTTTTTTTTTTGCGTTTTGGTTTTTGGGTTAGAAGTGTAATCTTTGCTCACTGGCAATCCATTGGTGAGTTTTCTGTGTTATTTATTTATTTATTTTTAATCTTTCCCATTTATTTTTTTGGAGGTCAATTTATGTCTTTGTTTGTTTCTTTCCGTGTAAAAAAATAGAAAAAAAACTTTTCCCTACTTGAGTCCATTTTGGGATATAAATTACTTGCTCCTGTTTTTTTAACCTATCAAGTCATGGCAAGCAAACAAAAGAAAAAACATATCATATTCCTGAAATGCTCGAAGACATGACATAATTTGTCTCCAAAAAATTTGTCCAAAGATATGGTATCCAATGTTCTATTTGGTGTTTCTTTTGGAAGGAAAAAAAACGATGGAATGAGGTGTGAGCACTGTATTTATTATCGTTAAATTCGTATTTTCATTAGTTCCATCAAGAATTTACTTTGGGATAACTTAAAATGCTCTTGGGGCATGTTTGGTTGGGAGATATAGGGTGGGAGATTGGATATGTCAATCTTTAGAGCCCATCTAATCTCATGTTTGAAAAAAAATAGTAATGGAGGATTACACATCTCTTTGGACTATTAATCACTCAAAATAGAAGATAAGTAATACTATGGGGAAGGTGGTCTTACTTATCTCCTCTCTTGGGATAAGCTCAAAAATGATATTTTTACCTTTATTTTATTATTATAATAAGTTAAAATAATATTAAATAGCTACATTACAATTTAAAATTAATTTTTCTATTAGTTTTTTTTTTATTTTTAATGTAATATTTTAACGAAATAATATTACTTATCCCACCATAATCTTATCCTAACCAAACGTAGTATGAGTAATCTTTCATCATATTAAGTATTACTTATCACTTTTTACCACATTCTTAATCTTATAATATTACTTATCTCCCATGTTCTCATCCCACAAAGGCCTTGTAGGATACCCTATACCCATTTTGGGGGTTATGGTGTCCATTCCAAAAAACTTAGCAAAACACATTTATCCACACCAGATTTATACCCACAAATAATTGTTCTTATCATGCGCTTAGGGATGGCGACGGATCGGGGCGGGGCGGACATTGTGATCTCCATCCCCGCCTCCACTTAAAAAATTCACCTCCATTCCCACCTCCATCCCTGCATGGATGGAGGCGGGGACCTTCATTCCTGCCTCTACGAGTACAAGGTTGTCTTCACCCCACCTCCGTTCCTACCTGCACCCCTGCCTTGAGCCTAAGCCCAAGTCCAAGCTCAAGCTTTTTTCATTATTTAAATCGGCTAATTTTCAAAGCTCAAACTTTGATTTCATGATTGAGAGCTACTGGGATCACTGTCTTATGATCGCTCCCCACTACTAAAAAAGTCACTTTTTGCAACAGCAACTTATCATCGCAAAAGGTTTATGTACTGTCGCAAAAGCCCTTTTGCAATGGCTTTGCAACGGTAAATCAATTGTCGCAAAAAGTGGCATCACAAAAGGTTTTTGCAACAGCTATTTGCGACGGCAAGTGAGCTGTCGCAAAAGGCTGATGCCTAAGGTAGTTTTTTGTGACAAGAGAGACCGTCACGAATGTTGTCACAAATACTAGCTTTTGCGACGACATGATTAGTATTTGTGACGGGCGAAGCCGTCACAAAAGGTAGTATTTGTAACGGCTAAAAGTATTTGCGATGGGAAATGTTAGCACAATGCTACTATTTGCTACTTGAATATTATTTGTGACGGGGCCAGCCGTCACAAAAGCTTGTTTTTGTGACAGCTATATACCGTCGCAAATACCCTGTCTATTTTTAAAATATATATTTTTTAAAATAAATTTTCTGTAATTCTTGTATACCTGGCATAAATCAATAAAATATCTCATTCAACATATAATTGCATAAATCAGTAAAATATTCATTCACCAAAAGATAAATCTATAAAATGAAGTTCAAATAATATATATATATATATATATAATATAAATCCACATCATCCGTACATTCAAAATGAATACATTAGGAATCTGTTGTCTATACAAACTAGTTTTTTCAATCCAAAATATACAGCCCATTGTCCAACATGAATACATAAAAAAATAATAAAAAACATTCATTGACTAGGCACTCTATCAATGACAATAATAAATAACAGCCACCTACTCATTCAGAATAACCTGAGTAAAAATAAAAAAATAACAATACAATTAGTTAAACTGTTAATATAAATAAGAATGTAATTAACGAAAAAACAAATGAAATAGAGTTGTAATTTACATCAATAAATTTCTATGCAACGTGTCGCCCAACTGATTCACCCACAGTTGTAATTCCTTTGCGTGGTCTTTCTAAATGAGCATTAAGTTTTCTCGCATTTTCAACAAAAACTTTCTAGAAATTTGGACCTACAGGTATACCGTTCACTTCTGACAATGGGTCCATACTAACAAGAAGTCCCTCTGCAACCTCAAGTTTTGGCAGTTTAAAACAAAGTAAACTTACTTGTAGAAAATCTTGCAACCATATATACGATGTTTTAATAAATAATTCAAAATAAAACAATGATTAAAAATGAACTTTGTGCTATAAATCATAAACCGGGAGTCCCGTGACCATTCCGTCAGTCCCCACACGTCACCCGTGCCTAGACCATACTACATATCAAGTTTCGGGCCGCTTGGAGGCTGTTTGGATATTTTGAGTTGTTAATCCCCGAAATTTAACACTTTAGAATTTAACTTGTTCTAAAACGAAAAAAATTAGATAATTTCCAAACCAAGAGTCTCGTGACCATTCCTTAGTCTCCACATGTCCCTCGTGCCTATTCCATGCTACGTATCAAGTTTGGGCCTGCTCAGAGGCCGTTTGGAGATTTTGAACCGTTAATCCCCGAAACTTAACATTTCATAACTTAACTTATTCTAAAACAAAAAAAATTTGATAACTCACAAACTAAGAGTTTCGTGACCATTCCGTTAGTCCCCACACGTCCCCCATGCCTACATCGTGCTGCGTGCTAAGTTTGAGGCCGCTCGGAGGCCGTTTGGGGATTTTGAGCCGTTAATCTCCGAAACTTAATATTTTATAACTTAAGTTATTCAAAAATGAAAAACATACGATAAATCCCAAACCAAGAGTCCCATGACCATTCTATTATTCCCCACACGTCCCCCATGCTTAGACTGTGCTATTTGGGGATTTTGAGCTGTTAATCCCCGAAACTTAACACTTTATAACTTAAGTTGTTCTAAAACAAAAAAATTTTGATAACTCCCAAACCAAGAGTCCCATGACCATTTCGTCAGTCCCCACACGTCCCTCGTCCTAGACCATGCTACGTACTAAGTTTGGAGACGCTTGGAGGCCGTTTGGAGATTTTGAGCCGTTAATCCCCGAAACTTAACACTTTATAACTTTAGTTGTTCAAAAACGAAAAAAATTTGATAACTCCCAAACTGAGAGTCCCGTGACCATTCCATTAGTTTCGAAACGTCCCTTGTGTATAAATCGTGCTAGGCCATTTGAAAATTTTGAGCCGTTAATTCCCGAAACTTAACACTTTATAACTTAAGTTGTTCTAAACTGAAAAAAAATTGGATAACTCGCAAAATTTGATATCTTATATCTTATCAATAATGTACCTGCTCAATAGATCGTGGAGAAGCTGGTGGTGGCGTACAAGGCGATGCAGATCTAGAAGGTATGTCGTCACCAACAGACTCCTGTAATGCTTGGTGGCCACTAGATGTATCGGGAACCTAAAAATTCAAGATTAAACATTTTTAGGCTGAAAAAATTGATATACAGGATATTGAAGGCAATAAATGGAGGCAAGGTGATTAAATTGAGTTAGGAGTATTAAAGCATCCTAAGTTCCAAACAGTGTAACAAGCTCTCCAGATGGTTCTTTGACACATATTTATATTTTATACACGTAAAGAGCATACTGAAGAGTAAATTTAGTATGAAAACCTATTTGAATAACAGGCCTAAGTTCCAAACACTTGTTGAACACATTCATCTCCATAGCCCAAAAAGCTAATAATGATAATAGGAAATAACATAGTCATCTCCATGAACATTGATTTGAATAAAAAATCTCCTATGATACATATTTGGTAGAGGGAAGACTTTATGATAAATACTTTGGACACTACAATAAGTTTAAAGCTTTGGAAAGAATCCTTCAAAAAGTACCTGTTTGTGCATTTAGACACCTCAAGTACCATTTTCCAAATCACTGTCAATAGGTTCAAAACATTTATTCTACCAAATAATGATGGGTGGAAGAAACCTATTTGACCCTGGTTCTCATCTCAAATTTGAAGGAAAAGCTTGAGATTCACAAGGAACAAATCTGAAGGGCCAAAGGAGGTCAGGTTATGGGCCAAAGGAGGTCAGGTTATAGTCCAATTAGAGTTTATTGAATTTGTTATGTTTTGTTAAACAGAAATATAGAACTCTATTCTCAATGTCACAGCACTTCATTCCAACACAGGCAGCAATGCCATTTTAAAGAGTTTTAACAAGGCTCCCCATTTTAACGAGGCTCCCCATCAAGAGTTTTAAAGCTGCCACAACCTCTTCTTCAGTAGAGCCCTCTCCAAACAAGTCTACATGGATTTTTAAAATTTTAAAATTTCTTGAAAATTAGGATTCAACATTTGAGAGTCTCTCAACAACTACTACATTTTCATATATAATAAGATAACATAAAATACATAACCACTATACAAAATAAATTCATTTTACTTGTCTACCCGAATGTGGAGTGCCGCCTCCTTCGGATGCCATGGCCTGAGATACGATCATGTTGACCAGTTGTGTGAGATCATCTATCAACTGTGCCTTGACCTGCTCGAGTACGTGCTCAGCCATTTTCTCTATACCGGGCAACTGTCTAGGCGGCTGTGATGGTGCTATAGACTGAGAAGGTCCTGCACTCTATTGGTGCCCTATAGCTTGCAATATGCCTATGATGTAAGTCTGAGAATAACCGTGTCCATCTTTACCAAACAAGTCTATGAAGATGCCATTCCGAACCTCATTAGTACGCTGCTCCTCAGGCACCAACTCTAGTCGTTGATTAAACTCAACCTGAAAAGTATTGAATTAGTTAAATGATGCAATAATATTATAAATTAAATTGAGATAATAAGCAGGATCAGACTTACAATAAACGCTGCCACCTTTGGGTCAGAAGGATTACGGGTACTAATATATAAACTCATCCTATCAGTCCTGTCACAAACATTTTGTAACTGAAAATTTGAAACACGTACGTTAATTGTTTTTCTAATTGTGAGAAATTCTATGAAATTAAGTAATGTTATTTATAAGTATTTACTTTGTCTCGTATGTGGGCAAAGTGTTTTCTGCCAGTCTGATCTGGTGGACCACGCTGCACTCGATTACGAGAATTTCGATTCGTTATTGCCTACACGATTACATTAAAATAAAAACTCATATTAGCAAAAAGCATATTTGGTTTGCCAAACATAAATAAGAGAGCTGAAAGTATACATTCCCCTTTTCTCACCTCCAATACGCCACAAGCTCTCTCCACACATCTGGCATGATGTCTCAAGGTGGTTTAGTATCAAGAAGGGGGTCATCCTTGTATGGTGTGAAGTGCTTGCTCTTCAACTTGTTCTTCTTATTTTTCCAATGAGTTCTATATGCATTCATGCAAAATGGTTTGTATTCAGGTGGACAATAGACCAAGTTTTTCTACAATATAACATTCAAATATATTAGTCAACATATATACTGTTTATCTAAACTTTAAAATTAATTGAAGTATTTTACCTCAATGTCTTCCCATATGCGCTTTTTGACATCTTCAGGCACCACATCCCAGTCTAAATATGTGAATGGGACCTTATCTCGCACTAGAACGCCGAGCTAGCTGGATAGTAGGGTGATATCATCTTTAACAGGACAGCCTTTTTCATGAAACCATATAGCAATCTTCTTGCCCGGAACACCCCAACCTGGAATGCCTTTAGCCAGGCCTCGACCCCCAGCACCCGAAAACCAACAGATATAATTCAATTCATAAATTTACTTATTTAAATACATAATATTAACTTGCATACATACCTGTAGAGTGTGCAGATGATGATGCCAGAGTAGATTTAGCAGCTGGTGGTGATAATAAAGGGGCACTGGCAGCCGATAGCGATGATGATGGCCTATCAATCTCTCCCAATCGAACACGCCGAGATGGCTCAGTAGTCTGTGATGGAGAGGCCTTAGTATTTCTAGAAGTGGGTAACTAAATCACCTTTGACATGGTATGAGGACGCTTGGCACCCCTCCTTGAAGAAGACATTTATTTGTAAAACAAATTATAACACACTATATGTGTGGCAAAGTGTAATAACAAAAAAGTGAAATGAAATATACAACAAATTATGGTCATAACTATGTCACTATTTCATTAATGAAAAGAGATTACAACAAAAACAAAAGAAATTATATAAATAATGGACTATTAATGACCAGCTACATCAACAACCGTCTCTCCTTCAGTTCCTTCCCTAACATAAACAACATCTTTGTCTTGATATGCCACTACATTTTCTTCCAGTTGTTGACTCATGTACGGGTCTGCTTGAGGCTCTTCACAACTACATGACACTGTGGTTTCAAAGCATCTGGAGCATACCAAACCTACTTTGCTTGAGATGCCAAGATGAAAAGTTCATCAGTAGGTAGATCATCTGGGTACAACAAATGGTTAAAGTTAACCAATGTGAACTTGAATGTGTCTTCCATCTTCCCGTGGTTGTTGTCAATCCATTTACACTTAAACAAAACATATTTCTTGTTATTATTGTATCAGATTTCTGTAATGTCAGTCAATTTTCTATAGTAGTATACATGCCCAATGCGAGGATTATTATCATTTCGACTACTATAACTTAGTGTCTTTACCTTCAAAGCTACACTACTATTTTGAGTAACCCGATTGTCATCCGTACCCTTCATTTGGAAATGAAAACCATTTACAATATAGGCACTATGCCTCCAAGCTTTGCTATGAGGGGCATCTGCCAATATATTGATTTTTTTAGAGAATGTGACATCAGGTGTCTTATTGAAAGTTTGGACCTGTTAAGAAAATAAATGTGCAATCAAAAGGCATGCATGTCCTATAATTATGAGGGGTTCAATGTCATTTATATTTAAATACTTATATAATCTTTGAACCAAGTTTGGAAGGTTTCAAAATGCTCATGCTAGATTTGATGGTCATTTGCATTGGGCATTTTTTTCTTAAGGAATTCAAGGTGCTTGCTGTGTAATTTGTGAGACATATGTTATGATCATTACATAATATTTAATGAGAATAAAAAATAAATGAGTAAATACTATAACTTACTTTATGAATGGTTGAACTGATTTTGTGTTGAACAAGATATAGTGATGTATCTGGATCTGTTGCTTAAGATCAAGAATAACCTTTGAGCTCTCATCTTGCGCACCTTCAATGTTCCGCACCGGTCGGGTGGATTTGGTTGCAACATCATTGAGATATCTTGCACAAAAATTCATGCACTCTTCCATCAAGTAACCGTTAGTTATTGAACCCTCAGAAAAAGCTTGGTTACGGACATATTCTTTTAACGTGAGGAGATATCTCTTAATTGGGTACATCCATCGATATGACACTGGACCAGCTAATAATGCTTCATCAGCTAAGTGTATGGGTAAGTGCTCCATCACATCAAAGAATGTTGGAGGGAATATTTTCTCAAGATAACAAAGGGTTACAGCAACATGGTCCTGAATATATTAAAAGTTACTTGCACGGATGACTTTCGAACACAGTTGTCTAAAGAAGTTACTCAATATAATTAAGGGTTGAATCACATTTTTTGGCAATGAGTTCCTTATAGCTAAAGGAATAAGTTGTTGCATCATAACATGATTTTCGTGACTCTTCAAACCCCAAATGGTTCTATCTTGTAAACGAACATGTCGGGATATATTAGATGCATATCCATTAGGCACTCAACATCCTTTCATACTTTCAAGAACAAGTCTTTATCAGTTTTGGACATCGTGAACTGTGCAAGGGGTAAATAGACTTTATTGTTCCCTCTATCCTATAGGTGTAATGATTTTCTAATTTCCATTAACTGTAGATCACGTCAAGCATTTGCATTGTCCTTGGACTTCCCTACGACTCCCAGTATTGTCCACAATATATTGTCACAAATATTCTCCTCTACATGCATCACATCAAGGTTATGTCTAATTAGATTGTGCTTCTAATAAGGCAATTCAAAAAATATACTATTCTTCTTCCAATTATGTGTTTTGGTTCCGGGCTTATCATTTTCACCTAATATGGTGTGTCTTTCCTTATGATCATCCCTCTTGTATTGAGTTAGAATATTTGCTGATTCTAATTGTTACAATATTTCTGAACCAGTTAACATTTTAGGTTTCCATTTCACTTCTCGAGTGCCATCAAAAGATACTCTATCCTTTTGGAATTTGTGACCATCAGGTAAGAACCGATGGTGTCCTCTGTAGTAAGACTTTTTCTCATGCTTTAATCTCTTGGATTTAGTCTTTGTATTGCAACAAGGACAAACAAATTCACCTTTCGTACTCCATCCTAATAGCATTGCATATCATGGAAAGTCACTAATTGTCCACAATAAACATGTGTGCAATTGAAATATTTGTTTCTTCGATGCATCAAATATTGGTACACCCTCATTTCACAATTCTTTCAATTTCTCAATTAGTGGTTGCACATACACATTAATCTTGTCACCTAGGGATTTTGGCCATCGATAAGCACAGAGAGAATAAAAAATGGTTATTTCATGCACATCCAAGGTGGTAGATTGTAAGGAGTCAACACTACTGGCCAAGTGCTATGGACTATGTTCATTGACCTGAATGGGTTGAATCTATTTAATGCCAGCCCAAGCCTTACATTACAACTATTAGTGGCAAAGTCTGGGTTCTGACGGTCGAAATGTTTCCACACCTACGAGTCAGGCCGATGCCTTTATCTCCCATCATTTACTCGTTCCTCTGCATGCCATCTCATTGACTTGGACATCTTGGATACATAAACAATCTCTGCAACCTTGGCTTTTGAGGAAAATACCTTATCTATTTTCTTGGCTTTTTCTTCTTATCTTGGGATATGTTAGTACCTTCACATTCATTTTTCCATCTAGAACTATTGTATATGACACATTTATCAAGATTGGCAATCTCATTTCTAAATAACATACCACTATTAGGGCATGCATCCCAAGTCTCATAAGTGAACCCTAAATTGTTAGTTTTCTTTTGAGCTTCATAGTATTTCTTTGGAAGACTCACACCCTCAGGGAAAGCCTCTCTCAACAAGTCAAGCAACATATCTATGGACTTATCCGTCCAATGATTAAGTACCTTCATATGCAGAAGTTGAATGATGAACGACAATTTTGTAAATTTCGTACACCCCGGATACAATTCAGTCTGTGCGGCTTCCAAGAGTTTGAAATAATTTGTTGTTTCTACATTTGCCCCTGTCCGGCCCTTTTCAGTGTCAATAGTTGTATCTACATATGGAATAGTCTCATGTACCATTCCAATCATATCATTTACAGACTCAATCCTAATGTTTGAATCCTCTAACATATCAGTTGCTTGTTGAGGCTGCAAAGAATGTTGGGCTTCCCCATGACGTGTCCAATTTTTGTAGTTCCTCTACATTCCCTTGTTGAGAAGATGGTCATACACAACCTCTCATGAATTATGATAACGATTGCAACAAGTTCTACAAGGACACAATATCACAGAACCTTCAACCTTATCTTTGTATGTAAACACAAGGAATTGTTGAATCCCATCTAGATATTCCCTAGATAACCTCTCACTAGAATTAATCTAACTCCTGTCCATAGTGCTGCACATGCCCATATTGATAAAGTTACTTATCCGTCACAATAAATGAAAAAACAAGTTATGTGCCCATGCATTGTGAAACTTATTCATCCAACTCCTTTCTACAAGGTAGGTGGTCCTATCCCATTTAGGAATGCACAACCCATATAACATAAAACAACTCAAATCGCTTCATCCATCTGTAAAAAAAATCTGGCAGCATCTCCCCGCAGTTCTCCATGTACACGATGCCGATGAACTGTATTTTCATACACAGACATCCAGTATGCACACAAAGAACAACAGGATTTGCTGTACGAAATATCTCCCAAAGATAAACAATTTTAAGTGGTGAGCCACTAAATGCCATATAGACTTATACATTCCCAAACTATTCGAAACTGGACAATTCAAGAACCGCCTCATAGTAGCCAAATCCACCAACTCCGATGACGATTCTTGAACATGTCTAAGGTTCTATGCTTATACTTCAACTAACTCATGCATGCATGAGTTAATCAAAATATATATGCATGCATGTAACAAACTATCATAAACAATATTAAGAAAAGTAAAAATCATTTATTTTCTTATTAAAATTTAAATTTCTCTCTAACAAAAGTCATTTTTTGAAAAAACAAAGGTCACAAACCACCTCAAGAAATTGTCAATGTATGCTCGTTTATAGGTTCAAAGAAACAAAGAATGATCAATAAATAGATAAATTTTGTCCAGTACTCAGTTTTAGAGAGGTTACAAAATCATTAGTTAATTGCAATAAGAAGAGTGGAGCTCACCAAAAAATGAGAAGATATTATTCTCCCATATACAATTTATATGATTTGAATGTTACATGTGAATTACATCCATTTATGGGACTGCTTTGCTTTCTCAAAGTGTCAAGAGTTAGTATTAATAGAGTTATTTAGTGGTTGACACTTTCTTTTCAGCCTTGACTTTATCCCTAATTTTTATTTTCTTTCCTTTTTATTTTATTTTTCCTTTTGAACCTTAAGGAAGAAGAATCCTAAACTCTTGTTTCAGGTTATTCTGGAAAACAAGTTGTATGGTATGATGCATCGCAACAAGTGGTGGAATATAAAATAACAGATGCATAAATGAATATATTGAAGAAATTAAAATAGAATTCTGCACATATAACCTAATTATATATGTGTATATAGGGGAAATATCCAGTTCAGGATGCTATCATACTTTAAGAGGCCAAGAGATGCACGGGCCATTTAATCATCTTTTAAAATTTTGTCTATCAAGTTGTAGATTTTTGTCTAGGAGTCATCCTTCAAGATATACACAATTTAAAAGCATCTGAATCTTAGTTAATTGAATAGCAACATGTGGAACGCCATGGATAATACAGGGCAGCTTTGGCACTGATGTTGTCAATGGGCTTTTTTTATTTTTATTTTTTAGTTCTTTATCTTGTAATTTTCTTAAAAACTTGAATTACTATCTACTTTTAAGTTGATTTTTATTCACTCCATCAAATTTTATTCAATGTCCAGTGGCTTATTTATGTTTGGATCCTACTGATTATTTCTAAATCACTAATGGTAAATTTCAAACCAATGACAAGTATAATAAGTCATTATGATTTCTTTGTCCATGTTGGCTATTTTCTGGCCAAAGAAGATTTAGGACACTATGAAATTTTTGAATTTAGGTGCAAATTTTTATTTTTATTTTTATGTATAACCAGTTTCACCAAATTGTGAATAGTAAAACTAAAGGGTGCTGCAAATTTACATAGCGTTGTATTCAAGAGAAGATTTTGAATATATAGCTCAAGAACAAAGTATCAGATAAAACAGAAACATTCAAGCAAAACTTAGTTACAAAATTTTCCTATTTGAGCTGAGAATTATGCAATTATCATAATATTACAATCTCCTCCTAAGAATAGAAGTTATGGAAGATGCACTACCAATTTTTTTTTTAATAAGGATGGAAGGTCCACTAACATAGAATATAATTATTTCACTAGTATAGATCTTCTAATGTAGAAGACAATGGGCAACAGCACCTTGTATAGATGAAATTTTGCTGTGTCTACAAAAATAGTGATATCGCTCAGCAAACTTGCATCGCAAAACCTGTCACAACCATAAAAGATTAACTATACACACATTAATTTGAATTAAACTAAACAATCCCTGCAGAAAATTCATCAACCCAATAATCAATTATCTTCCTCCTTTAACCCCGATGTTAATTGCATAAGCACCCATCCAATAATGCACTTCCATTCATGAACATCAGTTACCATACATTTCCCTTTTATTTTTTTGGGTTGTTACATGTTTAAGTACAATTAAAAAAAAAACCAAACATTTAACTCAACATCTATTGTGAAAATTGAAACTAAAAGGAAATATAAAAAGAGAAAAAATTGAGAAAAGGGGCCTAGAGAGAGAAAGGGAGAGAGCTTACCAGTCATTTTCCTCACAATAGAATACAGAAACCTTCATAGGAGGAGCCATTACTGACCCAAGAGTAGACACATTCTATATCTCACGGAGTTCAATTCAATTGAAAACATCAAACCCTAATTCTAATGCCACTTCAATTAAAGACTCCCAAAAAACTAAGAAAAAAATGGCCAACAAAGAATCCTTTGAAAACCAATCTCATGTCAATCTTAGGTCAAAGAGTGCCTTTATTACACAACTTCACAATTCTTTTTCCCCTTTTAGCTTTTCTTAAGTTCAATGCTTCAATCAGGTTGTAGAATTTTGTCTAGGAGACAAATAAGAAAAATGCTTCACAAAAATTCTTCACAATGGATTCATTAACACAAGCCTTTCATTATACTAAAAAGAGACAAAATAATAGAGAGAGAGGGAGAGAGAGAGAGAGAGAGAGAGAGAGAGAGAGAGAGAGGCTTACATAGAAATAGAAAACCGTAGCTGGTGGAGGCGTAGTCCAAAGGAGGAGGATTTAAGGTAGCGACAAGGGCGATGGGAAAGAACAGAGGAGGAGGAGGTTGGTGGTGCCACAGGTAGAGCCGCAGCTTGACGAAGGAGGTGGTGGGGGTGAGGGCTATGGGGGAGAACTGGGGAGGAGGAGGAGGAGGAGGCGTAGTTTGAAGGAGGTGGTGACGACGATGGCGATGGTGGCGGTGAGGGCTATAGGAGAGAATGAAGGGGGAGGAGGAGGCCGGTGGTGCCTTTGGTTCGCAATCAGAAGGCTGGGCTATAGGATTTTTTGTTCCAGAGTGGGAGAAAAGAGGAGAAATTTTGGCCTCGAGCAAAACGACATCGTTTCACTTAATATTTTTGACGGGAGGCAGCCGTCACAAAAAGTTCGTGACAAACACACACCTTTTGCAACGGGAGTATTTGCTTCGTGACAAAGACACACCTTTTACAACGAGTGTATTTGCGACGGCTGATTCCCGTTGCAAATAGTGATATTTGCGATGGGTGCTTTGCCGTTACAAAAACAACTATTTTGCAACAGCAAAGCTCCCGTCTCAAATATCACTATTTGCGACTGGAAATTAGTCATCGCAAATACTCCCATCACAAAAAAACCCAATTTTTAGTAGTGCCCTAAAAGTGTGATACTTAACTGCAAGTGCACGGCCGCGATGTTATAATAATTTCTTGTAACTATGAGATCGATTGCACAAGGAAGATGGTTTACGTAAAAAGGAAAACTTATAGTAGATCAAAAATCTTAGGAAAAGCACTCTAATGAACAAAAATATGACTTTAGGTTAAGGAAAGATTGGTTATCTAATCTAAACTAAGAAAACTGAAAAAAGTCCTGGAATCATTCGATCCAACCAATTGCGTTTCTTAGAATTTCGAAGGCGACAATTTAATAACTCAAATCCTTCGACTACATCGCGAGTCTCAGATTTAGAAGATTTAGTGATAAAACCAAGTGTTCTTCAAAGCTTTAACTTCTAGAATAAATCAAGTTGTTAGAATAAAGGATGAGTAACATCGATTTGTGTAGCGCATATACTGGATATAGATTCATGCATAAACGTTACCGAATATCAATTCGTGTAGTGCATATACTGAATATAGATTCACGCATAAACGTTACCAAACATAATCAAACGTCTAGGTTTTTGAAAGTTTCTAGAACGAAGAAGAAGAAGAAAGAAAACCAAAAAATTTAACTTTAAAACAAAAAACGTATCTCCTTCGTTCATCCAAGATCTTCAATTGATATTCACAATTGATCACAAGATGGAATCTAGCTACTCATCATAATCATAGATACGCAAAGTTGTATTGAAAATATATTGAAAAACTGAGTAATCTAATTGTAGGAATTGAAAATTGAATGAAAACTATGAATAAAACTACTCTAATTTACTCCTAAAACTACTCCTAAAACCTAGAAAAAAGGGTCCTTGTCTAGAATCCCCCTAAAAGAGGTTCAGTCTTAGCTTATATAGGCAGCAGAAAAATAGGAAACCCTGCCGCACTATTCGAACGGCCTTCGAATGCCTAAGTGACCATTCAAACGGTCTTCTAACGCTCTTCGAACGAATTTTATGCTCTCTGAATCTATCGAACGGTTTTCGGACCTGATTTTAGTGTGACACCGTTTGACGTACCATTCGAACGCCACTTCGAAAACCTGTTCACCGTTCAAACGCCACTATTCTTTTTAAGCTAGAGTTCCTGAAAACATACATAAAACCAAGTTAGTAACGAATTAGAACTAAAATAATATAATTAAACCTATTCTAAGGCTAATAAATAACTAATTAAAGGCATGTAAATTACACTTTTAGAGCACAATCACACCCCCAACTAACCTTTTGCTAGTCCCTAGAAAAATACTAAAACCAAAAACATATCTCCACTTTCGTGGGAGTCACGAATGCATTTAGCATATGCACCAAGCCTTTAAACCCATAGATTACCCCTAATAGACGATTGGTATCTCGTGAGAGCTTACAATGATGAATACCCACAAATATTTATCTATGTAATGTCAATACGATATCAAAGAACATGAAACATGTATTAACCTCATTCTAGTCAAGTCTCAATCCACCTAGATCATGAGTCATTGCAAGGTAAAGGCATAAAACATTGAAGAAAGAAAATCACATTGAAGTGTACTACCAATGGCATAAAACTCTAATGTCTCAAACTCATGCAATTATGTCCTTTATGGTTTGATCCAAGTCTCACAAGGTATACACTCATAAAAAACATGAAGCACACAGGGTCTCTCAATAGAAAGCTCATTTTAAAAGTAAATATACAAGACATGCAAGTAGAGTAATTCTGAATAAAAAACTGATTAATTATAAGTGCATCGACTTGGCATAGCTTTATGAAAGAATATTTACTGTTTAAGCACAATCAGAGAATTGACATTGCTGACTTGTACGCAATTGAATTAAAGATTTATGTAATTTCGGATATTGTGGTCATATGGATGGTGAGTGAAAGAAGATCCATGTAAGAAGATAGAAAGCGATAATAGATTTCAGCATATACATGTGCATTACTTATGATGATCATTGAATATTCACTTTCAAACTTCCAACTTTTGAATAACTTTCGAACTTTTTTTTCATTTGAATTTTTTTTAGTTTCTTTTCAACTCCTTTTCATCATTTTCTTTTCTTTTTTTTTTTTTACTTTTCAACTCCATATACTTTTAATTCCACAATTGCATAAGCAATGCACCAACTCTGAAATTTAGCATAGATAAGCTTTTAAGCTCATGTGTATACGAGTATTAAGAAAGAAAATATAAACATAAATGGCTCAATGCAATGAAACTACCTCTACTTTTATAATTTGAAAATCACATTAAATCAAAACTTTAAAAGTGTATAAAATGTCCATAACTCCAACTAATACTCAACCAAAATAAAGCATAATGAAGTTATTCAATGAATGAAGATCAATAAAATAACATTGAATAAATGTAAATCATTCTCAAAAGGCAATAAATAGGCTTTAAAGCTCACAAGGTATAAAATTTTCACCTTATAAGGACATGCATGTATAAGAGAGAAACATAAAAATATCATATAACATATTAGTGCACAATAATGTAAACTCTCTCTTATAATGGGTTTATGACAAAAACTTGCAATGCATCACAATATCTAAGGTGAATCAATCATCAACTCGAATTTAGTAAAAAAAATGGAACAAAGTAACTTATCATCATACTAACTACGATACGGATACACAAATAGTTTTTTAAGATAATCTCCAACACTTCCAATTGCAATAGTAAACATAAAGAGTATATGGAAAAGTGTGAGAAATACAAACCAAAGTATCGAATCATATGATACGTCAAACATTTACTGAAGATTTTCAATTGTCCAAAAGATGGATCAATCATGAACTAATATCTAAAAATTTCTCAATAAAGCGTAACAAGGTTTGAAAAAAATAAAACTATTTTTGAAATAAATTTTCTTTTTTAATTTTTTTATGTTTTTATGGGTTTTTTTAAGAATAAAACAAAACAAAAAGGCTAGTAGTCCCCTCTCTCCCTCCCCCCCCCCCCCCCCCCCCCCCCCCAAAAAAAAAAAATGATGCAATGTCCTCAATGTAACAAGTAAAAAGAAACAAAAATATGAATGCATGAAAAATGAATGGGAAAATCCGGTGGGACAACACCCTCCCCGAACTAGGGAAAAACTCTAAAAACAAAATAAAAGAAAGCAAAAACTACCTAACTACTCCAACATTACTAAAATACACAAGAAAAGACTATCCAACACCACATCGAGGGTGTTTGCTTGCATGAAGCCACTTACAATTTACCATTAGTAATGAGTTCAACATTAATAAATATGCATATTTACGAATACTATGGAGCCTAAAATCATACAAAACACTCATGCAAGTTTGTAAAGGATTAAGAATAAAAATAGAATCTTGCATGATAGGGATGTTAAGGCTCAATTCATGTTGAAGAGGAGTATGGGATATCTCACTCTCCATTACTCCTTTCTCGGTCACCTTTTTTTGTTGGGAGTCCTTAATCAGGGGCTTCTCTCTCTTGGGTTCCTCTCCCTCACTCTCCATTGTTCCTTCCTCCTTCACCCCTTCTGTAGGTATCACTTCCCTCAATTCAGACACCTCAGGAAAAATAAGTACCCCATTTTTAACCTCATCCTTATCATCATCCACCCTAAAAACGTCTTCCCTTGGATCAGACACCATAGGAACGTTGATGTTCTGTATTTCATATTCAGTCTTAAGGGCGATAACGGAGAGAGCTTGGTCATGACTACTTATATATGGAATCATGAACATCTCATATGTAGGATCATCTTGAGGTTGAGCCAGAAGCTCTTCCTTCTCGGGATCCATTGCCTTGTGTGTTAACAGGACCAATCGTTGAGTTAGTTCATCTAATTCCCGACGAATTTGTGTGAGAGTGTCATCTTGTACCTCTTTATTAGTATCCTTGAACCCTGAGGACATACCTGTGTGATATGGCATGTAAGATGACTACATGTTCTATTGAATCTCTACCAAAGGTTGATAAGATAATGAAGGATATGTCTCGTGAAATGTGTAAGGTGAAGTAACAAGTGTATATGAATCATAAACATATGGTGGAGACGAAGGTGGTGCGTGGTAGTACTGTTGTTGTGGTCGTTGTTCATAAGAAGCATATGGTGAAGCTTGAGAGCTCCAGTCCAAATAATTTAGAGGTGGATAATAGCCTTGTGGTTGTGTCGTGTATGAAGAAGAACTATAAATACTCTAAGGATAATCTATGAATAAGATGTATGCAAGACCAACCAACAAGTACATGAAAATAACCTATTCTCCCAATCCCACAACAATGATGCACAAACCCAATGTAACCAAAAGAAAAACAAAAATAAGTGCTAAAAAAATAAAAGATGGACCGAAGTTACCCAAAAGAGCTATTGAGTTCCCTCGTGTTTGTAGAATGCTGGTGAAGTGCTTCCTCCAAAGCAGAATCTCCAAGGCTCATCCACCAACATAGAACGCAGCGTCTCCGGCAACGGCGCCAAAAACTTGATCGCTCTCTAAAAGGGTGATATTTAACCGCAAGTGCACGGCTGCGATGTAGTAATAATTTCTCCTAAGTACAAGGTCGATCCCACAAGGAAGATAGTTTATGTAAATAGCAAAACTTACAGTAGATAAAAAATCTTAGAAAAAACACTCCAATGAACAAAAAGCTGATTTTTGGTTAAGGAAAGATTAGTTATCTAATCTAAATTAAGAAAACTAAAAAAAGTCCTAGGATCAATCAATCCAATCAATTGTGTTTCTTGAAATTCCGAAGGCGATAATTTAATAACTCAAATCTTTTGACTACGTCACGAGTATCGGATTCAAAAGATTTAGCGATAAAATCAAGTGTTCTTCAAATCTTTAACTTTTAGAATAAATCGGGTTATTAGAATCAAGGATGAGTACCATCGATTCGTGTAGCGCATATACTGGATATAGATTCCCCATAAACATTACCGAATATCAATTCGCGCAGCGTATCTACTGAATATAGATTCATGTATAAACGTTAGAGAACATAATCAAACGTCTAGGTTTTCAAAAATTTCTAGAACGAAGAAGAAGAGGAAAGAAAACCAGAAAATTTAATTTTAAAACCAAGAACGTACTTCCTTCGTTCATCTAAGATTTTCAATTAATTTTTACAATTGATCCCAAGATGGAATCTAACTACTCATCATAATCATAGATACACAAAGTTGTATTGAAAATATATTGAAAGACTAAGTAATCTAATTATAGGAATTAAAAACTGAATAAACACTATGAATAAAACTACTCTAATCTACTCTAAAAATTTTAATATTATTTTTATTTATCTAAATTATACATATGAGGTTCTCTTCGTCCTCAACTATGTTTCCACCAAGAAATTGGGATGTCTTTGGGGACCTTGAGTGTGTTTTTGAGTGTCCGAAAGCTCAAACTCACGAGGGCATTTTTTATGTGAAGGAATTGTTCGACTTTTCACCTTTTGATGGCACTACAAACATATAATAATATAATATGCACACTTTGGATAACGGGACAAAAATAATTTTTCCAGTGAGTAATTATCATTTACTTTAATACTTTTTGCTCTTCTTTTTCGTCACTCCTTCACAAATTTTTTTTTTTTTGTTTTGGGTGGGTTGTTTTCATCTGCCATCTTCCTGATATTATTTTCCAATAGAGATACTATTGTATTATATATTTGTTTTAGTAGCAGCTTCTAAGAGACATGAGAAATCGTAAATTTATTAATCTGAGAATCAAGGAATTGAGGGTATAACCTTGTCCGGCCAACAGGATCTTGTGGAAATATTCTTAACTGATCACTAAAGAAATTAGAATTGTCGAAAAGGTATTAAAATTATGCATAGGCAGTCTACATACTACAGGTTCAAACAATCGGTGAGCTTGCACGCCTTTCAGTCTAAAGCTGCCAGTGGTTCAAAAAGGGTACCTCTCTCTTTCTCTCTCTCTCTCTCTCTCCTGTATGAAGTGAGAGAAATAAAACCTCTCCAAAACTTCAATAGCTGTTAATGCGGCTGCAAATAAATAAGTACACTATTCTGTCGCTGTTTTGCTGGCTAACCTTATACAGAGATCAGAGATCACGATGAGAAGCAATGAATGATCAAAATATAATAATCGATGGGTAAGAAAGATTGGTCCATTAATGGTCATGTCTAATCATGTAACAAGCCCACGCAAATGATCCATTACATCAAGCATCATGAAGGCATTGATATTAGGCTATGTCCTGAATTTACAGACGATATTAGGATTACCATTTTGTTAAGAGCACACCCAATACTTTCCAAAATTGGGTGTTATGCTTGAAACAAGGATTAAAATTTCCTTTCAAGAGGTCGCTTCAGTAGACTCGAAAACGAAAATGTTTTGAAAATCTTTTGAAATGTTTTAGGATGTTTTAAAAATATTTCAAAAGTGACAAATATAAAAATAATAAAATATAATATTTTGTATTTTTCTCAATAAAAATTGAACAACATTAAGGAGAAATTTTAAATTCAGGTTAACACAAGTTATTATTTTGGTATGTTTTGATGAAAATATTAATGTATTTTTATTTCACTATTGTTTCGTTTCAATTTCTTAATAAAAAGAAAACTTTTCAAGGGTTTCTATGAAAATAAACAAAATTTTGTTCGTTGGCTTGAACTGGAATTTACCTACAACTATACACGCTGGAGTCAGCTGGACGATGGAGGCACGGCAGCCGAGGATGTCTAATACCCTATTTAGATAGAAAGATTAGGTCTGTTTCTTCCATTAGATCATGTTGTCATTCTTGCAAAGCTCAGCCTATGATTTCCAATCACTGCTTTATGATTAATAAATTTTAAAAAAAAAACTCCTAAAGGTAACATAATTGTGTGTCGATAGTTGTAAATATTATGACATTAGCTTGTAATCTGGTGAAAACTATCCCTGAAATTATTAGCATTATTCTAATAGAGAGGTATTTAAAAGAGGTATGATAAAACAAAACCATATCTTTAATCATGAATGCATAGTTAAGTGGCCGTCAAGTTGTGCATACTAAGCGCGGTATCAGCCCTATGAGGTTAAGAGAGTGCAAGTACTAGAACGTACCCCTGAGAAAAGCAGCACAAAGAATAACCTTTCCAATTAACACAACAAACAATCAATCTTTCTTTCTTTCTACCAATGACAACACTTTAACGTCTTCTAATCTTTCTGATCGCAACGATAATGTACTTTGTTTCCTCAATCATAGTCGTTCATTCTCATTGAATCTTCAAAGGCTCATTGAATCTTCAAAGGCAAATACCATATCTTCCGATCTGAGAAAACACGAGTGGGACATCATTGCAAAAGTTGAAACAACATCAATGCGTTAGTTTTACCGTCGTGTTGTGTAATTATGATTCTTCTAATCATTTATCACTCTTAGAAATCTGCATAATGAGCTACGATCTAGTATTCAATTTTGCCTAGAAATTAACTTGTTTTAAACCAAGTAACTAAATAAGAAGTACAATATGGAATATGATCTGATTGCAAAGCAATAGTTGAGGCATGATATGCTTGACAATAGTTCAATCATATAGAATATGATCTACATGCATTTTAAATCATTGTGGTGGCAGAACTAGGACTCGTTAACTAACACAAATATATCTTATGTAGTTTGCTAGAGCTTTGTGTAGATGTAACGCTCACATTTTCAGTGCCTAGGCACAAGCAGGTGTAATTGTTAACAACCGCAGGCTGTGTCGGTGCAATAGCTTCTTCCCCCCCCCCCCCCCCCCCCCCAAAAAAAAAAAACATAGTCTTAGTAAGAAGCTACTAATGATATCAGCTTGAAGCTACCTCTTTTTTTACTTGTCATTTCCCATATATCCTTTCCTTTACAAGAACAAGTACCAAGTTATCAATCATTGTTCAGTAGCATTTACTAAATTTCCTCCATTCGTTAAAGCCGAGTTCTAGCTTTTCACTTATATAGTTTTCCATTCTTAATTTCTCTACAAAAATTGATCAAAAGCTGGTGAGTGTTCCTGGTCTACATCTCGTTGAACGTTTCTTCGGATCCTATCAGTTGGATTGAGTTTCGTGGTTTTCATTATAACAAAGGAGCCTGTGGTTGAATTATTAGGCTCTTTCTTGCTTATGAGTGCAAAGCGATTGATGAAATGATGTGAGTGAAGAAGATAAAGGTGGGACTAAAAGAGCAGGTTGAGTTTGATGAGGAAGATTATGAGAAATAGAGGAATTAATTAGCAAGGTTTGAGAAAAGTGATTAAGCGTCGAAGATGCATTTGCGCTAAGATCCTAGACGAGTAGAGGAGAAAGGTGTTGGTGTGAATTTCTAAAATCTGAAAATAATGAAAGAGTGCTTCAAGATGTATTCATCAGTTGGTTTCCTTAAATATAATATTTGTCCCCATCAATTGGTGTGCACCGGCATCAAGAAATTCATCTCCAAGATACAGTAAAGTCCAGATTTTGCATTATCTTGCATAAAACGATGTAAGACCAAGACAATCCCAGAGTTTCTATTCTGGATATGATTTGATAAAATGCAAGAAGTAATACTCTGAGAGAGAGAGAGAGAGAGAGAGAGAGAGAGAGAGAGAGAGAGAGAGAGAGAGAGAGAGAGAGAGAGAGAGAGAGAGAGAGAGAGAGAGAGAGAGAGAGAGAGAGAGAGCTAATATTCGATACTACCAAGCTAAGAATCATTTCCATCTAATATTCGATATTCTCTCTCTCTCTCTCTCTCTCATGAAATTCAAGAGTGTGTTCTTGATGGAAAATGACAGTGTCTCCATCCTATTGAAACCTTTGCATGAAACCCTAGAATCTAATCCCCTATAAGTGAGAGTTTGTTGCATGAGTTGTGTAAATGATTCTTTGCTAAAAGAATAGTATTTTCTTTTACATTATCGTGTTCGTAAGCGACTACTTTCTAACGAGAATGTTTGGTAACTAAATTAGACATGAATATGTATGGTGAATAACAGAACAGTTCGTTCCAAGCTTTTGGGCAATATTGAGCAAATCAAGCAAGCCTTTCCAGTAGAATTTGGATACTCAGTGATGGGGATTTAAACTGGTAGGGTTCCTTTTTTGGCCTTAGCCTTGTTTGGAGCTCCCCCCATTGATCCCACATCGGTCTGGGACTTCCTCCCCCACCACCATATAACCCTTTGGGCCACATGAAGTGAGTAACCTAGTAGCTAGGCCACATGGAGTGAGTAACCCTTTGGGCTGATCAACCATTTCAACAATCCTGACATTCTTTTTCAAGCCTGTTATACTTATTTCAAGGGTTTCTACCCATTTCCGGCCTTCCGGACCATTCTTGGCCTCCCAAAACATTCTTGAACATTTCTGAGTCACTCCTAGTGGAGCCAAGCCAAACATTGCATGGTAGTTACTAGAATTGGTGCCTAAATTTTCTGCCTTGAGTATCAAGGGTCAAAGATATGTTTCTTATCACCTTAAATAGTTTCCTAAGTGGCTGGTATCACTGGTAGTGGCGCTAAGCCAAAAAATGGCCTGGCGCCACTCCTAGTGGCGCAAGTGTATTTTTAAACCTAGCGTCACTGTAAAAGGCGCTAGGTCAATATTTTGTCTATAAATACAGAGCCTTTCCCTATGTGAAAGAGGTCGGCAATCTAACTCTAGAAACTCTATCTCTTGATATACAAACTTCGAATTCTCTTCAAACCCTAGTTTTCTTAGGCTTTTTCAAATCCTAGCCCCCATACACTATCCCTAACATACATATACTCTATTCACTCATATACGAGCCTCCAAGCCAACCATTGAAGATTCAAGGTACTAAAATCTTAAAACTCTCGAAGATCAAAGCGAAATAAAGTAAATAAAGCAAGCAAATCGAAGAAGACACAATGTTGATTTTCTATTTACGTTTATGCAATTCCCCCATTCTCTTTTCTCTCTCCTAACCCACTTGGTTTTTTTCTATTTTAATCCCCTATCTTCTTCCTTCCTTTCTTGCATGCTTGGAATAAGGGAATCCCTGATCCAAGTGTAGGAAGAATGGTTGAAAATTACCGTGTCGGGGGCTTTCTTCTAATTTAACCTTAGACCATGTAGATTTGACCCCCTTGATTATGTGGTGAAGCCTAAACCTTATATGTTCACGACCCTACTTGCATTGTGCATATCATACTCAAACATCTCTTCCAAATCGTTTCAAAACTTGCATCAAAATCTCTTTCAAAACTTGCATTAAAAATCACTTCTTTCAAACTTGTTTTCAAAATCATAATATTAAGATGATTCTAACCACTCCATGGTTAGGGTTGTTTTAGGAAAGTGTTACTTAAGTTTTGGGTATAAACCCTAAATTGTTTTTGTTAAAATCACGATTCTAAGGTGATTCTAGCCATTCTATGGTTAGGGTCGCTATAAGAAAGTGTTTTATTTAAAGTGATTATCATGGTCCATATTTTCAAATATTTGTTGTTTTCAAAATTACAATCCTAGAATGGTTCTAATCTTCTTGTGATTAGAATCGCTTTAGGAAAGTGAGAAATTGTTAGAGACTTGTAAAAGTCCATATTTCATTCCCTTTCCAAATCGCTTTTTCAAATATCTTTCCAAACTTCTTTTCCAATCTACTTCCTAATTGATTTAAAAAAATCTCCTTCTAAAATGTTTTTTTTCACTTTCCAAAACTTCTTTTCAAAACTCCTTTCCAAAAAATTCTCTTCAAAAATTTATTTTCTAAGAACTCCTTTCCAAAAAAAGCTTTTTTTCAAAATTCTACTTTCTAAAAACGCTGTTCAAGTTTCCTTCCTAGAAACTCCCTTCAAAAGATTTACTTTCCAAAATATTTTTTTCTTGAGGTCCAAGCCAAGCCCTGGAGCCAATGATTAGGAAACTCTAATTTCTACTTTCCTTTTCTACATCAAATCTTAAATTTTCAAAATCTCTTTTGTACACCAAAATCATAGCTTTCCAAATCTAAGATTTCTAAAACTCCACCTTTCCAAATCTGTGTCAAATTTAATCCTCCAACTTTGGAAACCAAATCAAATTCTCTAATTTTAGAAACCAAATCAAATTATCAATTTTTGAAAATAAAATCAAATCTTCAACTTTAGGAAATAGGAATCAAATCTTTCTTAATTCAAACATTTCCTAATTTTAAGTCTTCCTTAATCCTAAACCTTTCCAAATATCAACATACTAAATTCTAAATTGTCAAATCTTTCTCAAATTTGAATCTATTCAAGTATTTCTGAAGCTCAAACTTTCAAATCTTTCCTAAGTTCAAACTTTCCAATCTTTCTAAATTTAAATATTTCCTAATTTCTAAACTTTCTAATTCCAAATCTTTCTTAAATTAAACTTTCTAAATTCAGGATTTTTCAAAATCAACTTTTTTTTAAAAAGAAAACATTCTTAATTCAAAATTTTCCAATTTTAAAACTTTCTAAATTCGAATATTTCTAAAATCAACTTTTTCTGAGAAAGGAAACTTTCCTAATTTGAACCTTTCCTAATTTGAACCTTTCCTAAATCCAACTTTCTACAATTGAATTTTTCAAATCTAAATCAAATCCTTTCCAATTCAACTACATGTTCTAATCTTAGATAACCTAAACCCTAGGAGGCCTAAACCCTAGTTCAACCCTAATCCTAAGTTAGGAAGTCTCAACTCCTTTCTAAGATTCTTTTCTAAACCAATATGGTTTTTCAATTTCAATTTTGAATTTCAAAACATTTTCAAAACTCAACTCTATCTTTCCAAATCTAGTCCAAGTTCTCTTTCAATGGTTAGATCCTCTTTTAAGTTCAATTCTAGGTCTATGTTCAATCCCGATTTCAAATCTTCTATTTTAAAGTTCAAATGAAATCTCTTTTTCAAATCAAATCCTTTTCGAATCAAATCCTTTCAAATCAAACTTTTCAAAACCTTAAAGTGTCTATTTTCGATCGGAGTCTTATCTGAATTACGACTGACCTGATTCTCAAAAGGGATACGTAGGCAACCCTTATGGGTGTGGTCTTAACCTTCTTCAAATTTCTAATTGCACAATATTTTTCATACTTCTAATTCCATGATCTATTTGAAGTTTCTAATTGCAAAATCTATTTTCAATTTCTAAAACTTTCTTTCAAAAATCAAATCTATCTTTTTAGAATCCATTTCAAAATCAAGTCAAGTCTTTTCAAATCAAATCAAATTCTTGCACTTGCATATCATGTATCATGTCAAACTTCTTTTTCAAACTTCTTTTCAAAAGTGGATAGCTTTGGACATTTATTAATCAAAGATTCCGAATAAGTGAACCTAGAGTGAATAAACATGTAGGTACCGCAATGGTGGCGCAGGGTGATGGCTTAGTGCGTCTTCCCTATACGTAACTAACCTCCGAACCTAGATCACTATTTTCAAACATCAAATAGAGTTATTTTAAAAAAGGGCTTAAATCTTTTCAAAGGTTGCCAAACAACCTATTTTCTAAAAACCCTTTATTGAGGAAGTTTTCAAAACCTTTTTAAAAAACCCTAAGTTTAACCTTCGGATTATACTTAGTTTTAGGTGATCTAACTCACCTTAATCAAGTTAGGTGGCGACTCCAAACTTTTTTCAAAAGCCCTTTATTCAAAGTCAAATTCTAATTCAAACCTAGTCGCACTCGTCCTTCTAGGAGGATGAGTTCTAATGAGAGAGCAATGTGTTTTTCTCACTTGTCTTTTTTGAGTTCGAAAAATCGGGACGCAACAGCTGACGATTCCGCTGGGGAACACTTAGAGGGTTAGGCAATTATCATGTTTGTTCACCCTCACCCATTTGGAATCTTTGATTAATTTATCCAATTCTATCCACTTCAAACTTTCAAAATCAAGGTTTTTCAAGTTGTTTTAAAAAACATGTCATAGCATGCATTATGTTCATATTTAATTATTCAATCTTACATTAAGTTTGTCATTCAAAGTACTAACTTTTGGATATTTATTTTTGTAGGTGGACCTTTGTTCACATTTTGTTTCATGCGATATTAACTGCCATGTATGAATGAATGTATGGAATGGATAGGATGGATGGGAGTTGTTGGACTCTTTCCTCCAATTTTTAAAAAATCGCACACACACTGCACGTACACTTGCATTTTGTATATTTGTATTCTCTACCTTGATATGTCCATTTTGTTGGCCCAAGTAGGCAACCCAAGAGGGGGGGTGAATTGGGTTTTATAGAATTCATACCAAACAATGCAACTAAAAATTGATTGAGTAATATAACAGTGACTAATCAAAGTATAACTCAAACAAACAGACAATAGAATGCAATACAAGCAGTGAGCAGTCAAACTAGCAAGCAAATACTAAGATGTAATGCAAGAAAGTAATATGTGCAAAGAGATGAAGAACACCAGATTTATAGAGGTTCGACCAAACCTTGCCTACGTCCTCTCTTCCTCGATCCTCTCGAAGGTATTCCACTATGTAAACTTTCCTTACACAGCTTCTAGTTTTTCTCCAAGTGCCTAGCTCACTTTTACAAGAGCTCTTCCCCAAGATCTCAAAACCCAAGAGATTTTATCCAAGCTTCTCTCAAACTTACGAGTGATTTTGTCCAAGCTTCACTCAAACTTACAAGAGATTTTGTCCAAGCTTCTCTCAAACTTACAAGTGTTTTTCCCAAGCTACACTCAAACTCACAAGTGTTTTTCTCAAGAACACTCAAACTTACAAGTTTACAAACTCACCCAATAATAGATGAAGGTTGTACAATGAATAACTCTCTCTCAAAGAGTGGATAAACAAATTTTCAGCTCACTCAAGAACCCCCCAAAAGAATAAAAACAAAGTATAAGATGTGGAATATGAAATATCACTTTGTAGCACTTAATCTTGAGTTCTTCTCATGTTCTTCTTGTTCTTCATCATCATATATGTGTTGGGGATCTTGTATATATAGCCTTGAGTTGATTATAGCCGTTGGAGATGGATGGGAGACCATTTGATACGAAAACGGCGGAGTATAACGTTCAAAAAACTAGCCGTTACCTTAAATGAGTCGACTCTTTTGCTGCAGGGGTCGACTCTTTTTGTGTTGCAGCAGATTTTTGAAGGTTCTGCCCAAATGAGTCGACTCTTTTGGTCCAGGGGTCGACTCTTTTGGTCTAAAACTGCACAATCAACTCTCTGTTGGAATGAGTCGACTCTTTTGATGTTCCACCAAAATTTTCAGTCTCTGTTCGAATGAGTCGACTCTTTTTCTTGAGGGGTCGACTCTTTTTAGGAAAATCCTTAACTTTTGCAATGTTTCTTCAATCTTCTTCAATATCTTCAAGCTCTTTAAGGATCATCTAAATAAGGTTTCTAAGGCTTGAAAAGACTTATTCAAGGCATGTTGACTTCAAGAACATCTTCAACTCTTCAAGATAAAATCAATACACTTTTGATTACATTTAGAGTTCTTCAATCAACATCACTTCTTCCATTGATTTAAGTCTTCTTCAAAATCTTCAAGAGAGCTTCCAAGACTTGAGATCTCTTTTCTTCAATTGATCTTTCATGCTTATTGAACATCTTCAATCTCTTTACTTGATCTTCATCAAATTGATTTCTTCTAGGATTCTTTAATCAATATAACTTCTTCCATCAATTCAAGACTTCAACATAATCTTCAATGAAGCTTCCAACTCTTGTGATTTCTTATCAATACTTTCAAGACATCTTCAAAACTTCTAGGTGAGCTTTCATGTCTTGTAAGAGTCATCTAAATGAGGTTGCAACTATGAGATTGCTGAATGTATCAACTCATCATACTTCTTGTCTTCATTGTTTTATGACAAGCTTCTCACCACAAGTTCTTCAATATCTTCAATGTGACAAGTTCTCCACTGTTACTTGACAAGCTTCAACTTGTTGCTCCCCCTTTCTTTTATGCTTTATGCCTCAATGCATTTTCCAGATTTAGAGTAGAAAAATCAACCAATTTAGAAGTTCATAGCATGCATGATGATATAGTGGACTTGATATGGCCATGAGGATCGAGGGTCTTCATAGTGAAGTGTAAACCATATTTGTACGGTGCCAGTTCTTCGGTCTTCAATTCTACTTGAAATCTTTTGTTGTATTTGCACTTCAATTTGTACTTTAGTCTTCAAGAATTGATTCCATGTCAACTTGAATACTCTTCAAATAATCTTGCTTGAGTGCTTTGCTTCTTTGAATAACTTCTTGAATCATCATAAGATCTTCAGTCACTTGCATCCTTCTTTTGAATACTTGTTGAACTCCTTGAGCATCTTCAATCTCTTCAAGTATAAGATTACCTAAGTAATCTTCTTGTTTGATACTCAACCGATCAACTCAATTATTTTCTTGTTATCAAATGATTATAATCTAATCTGCACACTCAAGTGAAATCATTAGATAACAACCACATGGTTTTGTTATCATTGAAATCAACATGGGGATCAACCTTGAGTCAACACCTTCTAGTTAGAAGGGGGAACGGTATATTGGTTGTGGGCAAGATGCTGTATCTGTTTCTTTGCCTACGGCCTCTTGATGGTTCCCTTACTCGGATCACTAACAGATCATGGCAGCACCTCGGGGAGTGAGCCTAGGTTTGAAGATCTGAGAATGGAGCCTGCTTAGGATGCATTAGTAAACCCTCAACCTCATGCTCATATAGACACAATGCATAACCGAACCCCTGCCGGATTTAAGACACGCATACTGTTTTCAAAACCATAGAGGAAAGGGTGACTGCTTTACTTTCCTATTGTTATAATGCTTGTATTCCTATTGTTATCATGCCTATCTAATTGCTTATGCATCTATGTTTACTTTACAATTGTATTCTCTCTCTTTACTCTATGCATCCATGTTTATATATCCAATATTCCATGTCAAGACAAGAGTTCTAGAGTAACTCAAGTCACTACATTTTCATGCATATAATCAACCTAAAGAGGGTGACACCAAGTTCACTCCCCCTTGCATTAAACCTATTCAAAATCCTAGGGGTTCCCATGTAACCCTAAGGACTCATTGCATGCATTTCAAGTCATTCCATAAGAGGGGCCCCAATCCCTTTATGCTCACGGAGATAGGATTGCCAAGAAGATAAGGGGCAATCAAACATAGTCTCTCAACGACCCCCCTCAACATCAAGTTCAAAGAAGATAAATCCGAAGACTCAAGAGTAGTTTAGGATCCCCGAATGTAAAAGTAGATAGGTGAAAGTCCCAAGGAAATTGTTCCCTCTCCCTCTATTAAAATATATTTCAATTCTATTGTATATAGACTCCAAAGTTCAATGTACTTCTTTATTTTCCGCGAATGAATGGATGGATGAATGTATGAATGGATGAAGGTTCCCACTCGACGGTAAGGTATCTGCATACAGGGGCAAACCCCCTATCTCCAAAAGTGAGCAAATACATCATTTTTAGTTTATCTCTCAAGTAGGGGCACCCCTAGGATATGCACTGCATAAAAATTTTCAAATCAAGGCACTAACTTCTCTTTTGTTTCTTGTCTTCTATCCTCCCCCCTCATCTCCAAGTACTAAGAAAACGAAAGCAGAAGCAAGACTAGAAGGGGATTTTCTAAATCATTCATTTACTATTATCATACTGCTCACATTTTCACTTCCATTATGCTTATGCATCCATATCCATTCCACGATAAGAGTTCCAAGAAACTTAAGTCATTGCATTCTCATGTATCTAATCAACTTTAGAGAGAAAGGAGCAATCCAATCTCATGTTAATCGAACCTACCACAACTCCTAAGGGTTCTTCAACCCTAAGGATTCATGGTATGCATAGAACCATATCTTAAGAGAAGCCCAAATCTCTCTCCGGCTATAGAGGTGGGGTTGCCCAAACAAAGAAATATCAACCGGCCCATGCCAAAGAGGTATTGTATTATATAAGGAAAAAAACCCCATCTCCAAAACGGATGATCATGCCTAGATTCCCTCAAAGAAGGGACCTCCATAGGACACGCATCGCATAAAACCTCAAACTCCATATGCTGATTGCATTTTGTTTTTCTTTTCCTTTTTTCAGGTCAAAGAGCATAATTGAACTCGTGGAACCCTTCTAACATTTAGCCCAATTCAAACTCATGCAAAGGATAAGCCTAGTTATTAGAAGAGGCCGAACCTATGGTAAGGAGTAAGAAGAACTAATCATCCATCTACAAGACGTCTGCACCATGTCGTGACAAGCACCATTTGCAAAGTTCTGTTAGACTCATGCATTGCCACAACAGAATCCTTTAACTTCCAAATGCATGCCAAACCTTGTAAAAGATCTGTTAATCTTCTCTTTGTCATTTAGTCATACACCCAGAGAATGAAATACCAGAAAAGATGACACAGTTTCAAAACTCTTTTACAAGTTCTCACTAAGAGGTTCACAAGAAAAGGGAGGTTTCCACAAAATTCATCTATTTTCTTTTTGTCTTTCTAGTTCTCGCATATCTTCTTTAAATTAACATTGCATGCCATGTAATCATGTTTTAAAATGAAAATAGGTAGTTTCCAATTTATTCCCTTTGTTTTATACTCTTATGGATGATTATTGCTTTTAGAGATTCTGTCCCATTTAGTAATGACTCGACTTGAAGGATGTGATAGCATGGGCAACCCATTCAAAGGGGGGTTAAAACCTTTGAGAGACAAAGAGAGAGTGAGAGATAGGTGGAAGGCAGTCTCAATAAAGAGGTCTAAATTTTATTGAAGATGTGATACTTAAGTGATATCCTAGCTAAGCGATGGGCAACCGAGTCCTCAAAATGATGAGAAGCCATTGTTCTATTTATCTAATAAGAAATAAATACTATCCTTTGCTCAGCCGACTAGAGCCATAAGTGATTTCCATCCAAATATCCCCAAACCAAGAACCATCCCCCACATTGGGGTAAGCACAAAGTTGATAGAATATGTAGGGGTTTACTAGAAGAAACGCACCATCTCTAGGAATATTGTCTAAATTTTGTACAAAGGCTTTATGGACTAAGCAATTCAATTTGAAATGATGAAATTCCCTCAATTCTTTTACCATACACAGAAAAATCCCTTTGCAAAGCTCACTTGAGCCGATTACTTTCCTCAAGAAAACTGACCAGACCATCACCGCCTATACTGGGTTAAGGCAAAAGTCATAAGTGTGAACTAATAAGCAATGAGGAAAAGGGTGATTTCCAAGAAGATATAATGAGCAACGATGAAAATGGTGATTTTCAAGAAGTTATGGCATCAAAGGCGTCTCTAGTAAAGAAGATATTGTGCTCGTGGTGATCTTCAAAAGAAGATACTGTCATCCTAAAACATAAATAAAAAAGTTGGCATTTCCAAAAGTCAACTTAGCAACAAATTTCTTGATGAAAACAAAAATCCTAAATTAGAAGGCAGAAAGCGATTTAGAAGAACAACAAGAGTATGAAGGAAAGAAGAAAGCAGTGAATAGAAGTTAAATTGCCAAAGGTGATCATTAGTTTTTCGAAACCCCATAAGTGATAATTTTGAGCCTTTATACCCTTTCATTTATAAACCCCTTAACATAGCCTACGTTACGATCTAAATTAAAGTCCTCTTTGATCGAAGAAAATTGCTTAGTCCAAATAAAACTAAACAATACCAAGACAAGTATGATGAGAAAGGAGAACTGGAAAGGAATGCAAGGGCAATCTCATGCTCCAAGGTGTGCTCAGATGGTTTTGATTTAAACAACCCACCAAAAAAGATATTTGAGCCTAAATATCCCTTTGTTTCTTACAACCCCTAAACCCAACCTACATCACGGTCCTAAAAGAAGTCTTCTCGGATTGAGGGTCTAACTGTTTATCGCTCTGCAAAGGGCATGCGAGTTGTCGCTCAAGCCACTATGGCATATTGGAAATCTAAGAGAGAAAACCAAGTGAGGTCAGAAAACCCCAAATAACAACCCTATAGAAAGTAGGGATAGGATAGCAAACCAAAATGTCAAGATCTCTAGAGAATGGTGCAAATGCTATCCGACCCCGATAAGAATGGGACAAAACTGAATGGGGTAGAATCTTGGAAGGGAAATAAAATCTTGAGAGTATGAACCTTGGGGTAATCTTGGGACATTATTCATAAATAGTTTATATACATGTAGTACTAATACATCCATGTCATGTATAACCTGTACATCTATTAAATTCCTGTGTAGTTTGAATTTATTCACGCATTCATCAAAAAACATGACATGCATTCAATTCTATTACTGTAGGTGCATTCATCCAAAAGTATAACATACATTCATCCAAAAGTATAACATGCATTCAATTCAATTCTTATATAAACCCGTGCATTCATAAAAAATAGGTCATGCATTTAGTCCCATGTGCATTTATCAAAAAGTATGACACACATTCACCCTTATCGAGGCATTTTTAAACTACTTTTGCACAAAAACTAACTCTATATCTTTCTCTCTCTCTCAAGTAGGAAATAAGGAACAAGGTCAAACACAAAAAGAAGCTAAAGCTACCCCGCGACGAAGTAAGCTCAGACATCTATAGTTGACCAGAAACAGAGTAGGGCAATGACTCACCCTCGACCTCCCCAATCAATCTTCCCTAGAGGAGCAGCGTTTTGCCAAACAGAGTGTTGGTTCAAGAAGTATCAGAAATCAACCTTACACTTCCCTAGAGGAGCAGCATTTCGCCAGACGGAGTGCCTGTTCAAGAAGTATCAGACATTAACCTTGGACTTTCCCAGAAGAGTAACGTTTCGCCAGACGGAGTGCTGGTTCAAGAAGTATCAAATATCAACCTTGGACTTCTCCAGAGGAGCAGTGTTTCGCCAGACGGAGTGTCAGTTCAAAAAGTATTAGAAATTAACCTTGGACTTCCCTAGAGGAGCAACATTTCACCAGATGGAGTGTCAGTTCAAGAAGTATATGAGATCAACCTTCGACTTCCCCAGAGGAGTAGCGTTTCGCCAGACGGAGTGCCGGTTCAAGACGTATCAGACATCAACCTTGGACTTCCCCAAAGGAGTAGTGTTTTGGTGGATAGAGTGCCGGTTCAAGAAGACATCGACCTTGGACTTTTCTAGAGCGGCATCGTTCTGCCAGTTGGAGTGCCGGTTCAAGAAGCATCAATTTCCCCAGAGGAGTATCATTTACCAGACGAAATACCAAGCATTGACCATCTACTCGAGGTAACTGTTCTTTGGATTTCAATTCTTCCTGTCCCTTCGATTGCCTTGCGGTCAACATAAAGCTCTTACTTTATCATTTTTTATTTTCGACAAACAAAGACAGAAAAAGAAGGGCAGTTGTAAGCACCCCATTTTTGCCTGCTCGGCAATCTCTGGCCTGAATGGGCTCATTTTTACACATCACATGCATCTTCAGACTCTAATCTGCCTTCTAAACTCTAATTTAGTCCATTGGTTGCTTTTTGAGGCCCACTTGAAGCTAAATGACCATTTTGCCCCTAGGCATCCAATTGCCTCTAGGAACCACCCCGGCTTTAGGTATCAAACCGGTAACCTTCCGGGGATGCTTCTAATAGTACTCCCGACCTTTCGATGCATTTTTAGATTATTCTGAGTCAATTTCGGCAAGCCCAGTACAAAATGATCATTTTGCCCCTGGTGGGTGGTCAACCATTTTAACAATTCTAAAATTCTTTTTCAAGCTTGTTATACTTATTTCAGGGGTTTTTACCCATTTTCGGCTTTCCAGACTATTCTTGGCCTCCCGAAAAATTTTCAGACCTTCCGGAGTCGCTCCTAGTGGAGCTAGGCCAAAAATTACATGGTAGTTACTAGGACTGGTGCCCAAATCTTCTGACTTGCATATCAAGGGTCAAAGATATGTTTCTTGCCACCTTAAAAAGCTTCCTAAGTGGCTGGTGCCATTGGTAGTGGTGCCAAGCCAAAAAATGGCTTAGCGCCACTCCTAGTGGTGCAAGTGAAATTTTTAAGGGTAGCACCACTACAACAAGCGTTATGTCGATCTTTTGTCTAGAAATACAAAGCCTCTCCTTGTGTGAAAGTGGTTGGCAATCTAACTCTAGAAACTTTATCTCTCAAAATACACACTCCGAACTCTCTTCAAACCTTAATTTTCTTAGGCTTCTTCAAACCTTAGGCCCCATACACTTTAACCCTAACATATATATACTCTATTCACTCATATACGAGCCTTCAAGCTGACCATTGAATATTCAAGGTGCTGCAATCCCAAAGCTCTGGAAAATCAAAGTGAAGAAAAATAAATAAAGCAAGCAAATCGAAGAACATAGAAGGTTGGTTTTCTATTTACGTTTATGCAATTCCCTCATTCTCTCTTCTCTCTCGTAAACCACTTGGGTTTTCTTTTATTTTAATCCCCTATCTTCTTCCTCCTTTCTTACATGCTTGGAACAACGGAATCTCTGATCCATGTGTAGGAAGAATGGTTGAAAGTCACCATGTCGAGGGCTTTCTTCTAATTAAACCTTAGACCAAGTGGATTCGCCCCTCCTGATTATGTGGTGAAGCCTAAATCTTGTATGTTCACAACCCTACTTGCATTGTGCATATCATACTCAAACATCTCTTCCAAATCATTTTGAAAACTTGCATTAAAAATCACTTCTTTCAAACTTGTTTTTAAAATCACAATCTTAAGATGATTCTAACCACTCCATGGTTAGGGTTGTTTTAAGAAAGTGTTACGTATGTTTTGGGTGTAAACCCTAAATTGTTTTTGTCAAAATCATGATCCTAAAGTGATTCTAGTCATTCCATGGCTAGGGTCACTTTAGGAAAGTGTTTTATTTAAAGTAACTATCATAATCCATATTTTCAAATCTTTGTTGTTTTCAAAACAACAATCCTAGAATGGTTCTAATCTTTTGATGGTTAGAATCATTTTAGGAAAGTAAGATATTTTTAGAGACTTGTAAAAGTCCATATTCCATTTCCTTTCCAAATCACTTTTTCAAATCTCTTTCTAAACTTCTTTTCCAATCTACTTCCTAAAATGCTTTAAAAAATCTCCTTCCAAAAATTTTCTTTCCAAAAGTCCCACTTTCCAAAACTTCTTTCCAAAATTCCTTTCTAAAAAATTCTCTTCAAAAATTCATTTTCTAAGAACTCTTTTCCAAAAAAGCTCCTTTCAAAATTCTACTTTCTAAAAACACTCTTCAATTTCCTTTCTAGAAACTCCCTTCAAAAGATTTACTTTCCAAAATCTCTTTTTCTTGAGGTTCAAGCCAAGCCTTAGAGCGAATGTTTAGAAAACCCTAATTTTCACTTTCCTTGTCTACATCAAATCTTAGATTTTCAAAATCTCTTTTTTACACCAAAATCATAGCTTTCCAAATCTAAGATTTCTAAAACTCCACCTTTCCAAATCCATGTCAAATCTAATCCTCCAACTTAGGAAACCAAATCAAATTCTCTAATTTTAGAAACCAAATCAAATCATCAATTTTTGAAAATAAAATCAAATTTTCAACTTCAAGAAATAGGAATCAAATCTTTCTTAATTCAAACATTTACTAATTTCAAATTTATAATTTTTCAAAATCAACTCTTTCTTAAAAAGAAAACAATCTTAATTAAAAAATTTCCAATTTTAAAACTTTCTAAATTCGAATATTTCCTAAATCAACTTTTTCTTAAAAAGGAAACTTTCCTAATTCGAATCTTTCCTAATTTGAACCTGTCTTAAATCTAACTTTCTAAAATTGAACTTTTCAAATCTAAATCAAATTCTTTCTAATTCAACTACATGTTCTAATCTTAGGTAACCTAAACCCTAGGAGGCCTAAACTCTAGTTCAACCCTAATCCTAAGTTAAGAAGCCTCAACTTCTTTCTAAGATTCTTTTCTAAACCAATATGGTTTTTCAATTTCAATTTCAAATTTCAAAACGTTTTCAAAACTCAACTCTATCTTTCCAAATCTAGTCTAAGTCCCCTTTCAAGGGTCAGATCCCCTTTCAAGTTTAATTCTAGGTCTAAGTCCAATCCCGATTTCAAATATTCTATTCTAAAGGTCAAATGAAATCTCTTTTTCAAATCAAACTCTTTTCAAATCAAATCTTTCAAATCAAACTTTCCAAAACCTCAAAGTGTCTATTTTCGATTGGACTCTTGTCTGAACTATGATTAACGTGATTCCTAAAAGGGATACGTAGGCAACCCTCATGGGTGCAGTCATAACATTCTTCAAATTTCCAATTCCACAACCTTTTTCAAACTTCCAATTCCATGATCTATTTCAAGTTTCTAATTCCAAAATCTATTTTCAAATCTCTATTTCAAATTTCTAAAACTTTCTTTCAAAAATCAAATCTATCTTTTTAAAATCCATTTTAAAATCAAATCAAGTCTTTTCAAATTTGTTTTCAAATCAAATCAAATTCTTGCACTTACATATCATACATCATGTCAAACTTCTTTTTTAATGTTCTTTTCAATAGTGGATAGTTTTGGACATTTATTAATTAAAGATTCCGAATAAGTGAACTTAGGGTGAATAGACATGTAGGTACCGCAAGGGTGGGGTAGGGTGATGGCTTAGTTTGTTTACCCTACATGTAACCAACCTCTGAACCTAGATCACTATTTTCAAAGACCAAATGAAGTTATTTTCAAAAAGGGCTTAAAGTTTTTCAAAAGTTGCCAAACAACCTGTTTTCCAAAAACTCTCTCTTGAGGAAGTTTTCAAAACCTTTTTCAAAAACCCTAAGTTTAATATTCGGATTGTACTTAGTTTTAGGTGACCTAACTCACTTTAATCAAGTTAGGTGGTGACTCCAAAACTTTTTCAAAAGGCCTTTAATCAAAGTCAATTTCTAATTCAAACCTAGTCGCATTAGTCCTTCTAAGAGGATGAGTTCTAATGAGAGAGTACTGTGTTTTTCTCAATTGTCTTTTTCAAGTGCAAAAAATTGTGGTGCGATAGATACTGACAATTGAATTTCCTCAGTCAAAAGAGGTGGGTGATGGGTATGAACCCATCTCAGGAATTCTCCCCTTTCATATCCATCAGAGGAGAATGCAATTTGGCGTTCTTTTGTTGGCATTTATTTCAATTATCCCTACATAGCTCAAGCTTCTCACGACTAACCATCTTCATTAGCATGTCTACTGGATTCTCTTTTGTGTGAATCTTCACAAGCTTTAACAACTGTTAATCCGTCACCTCATGTATCCAACAATAACAAATGTCGATATGCTTTGTTCGGAAATGGTACACTAAATTCTTGCTTAAGTCTAGAGCACTCTGACTGTTACAATGTACATTGTATTCGTTCTATTTGATTCTTAGTTCTTGGAGAAAACACTTCACGCACAACATTTCATTCCCAGCTTCTGCTGAGGCTATATACTCTACCTCTGTTGTAGATAAAGTCACACACTTTTGCAATTTAGACTGCCATGAAACAGCTCCTCCAGTGAAGGTATAAAGAAATCCTGATGTAGATTTCCTATCATCAAGATCACCAGCCATATATGAATTTGTATAGCCTTCCAATACTGGTTCAGCTCTCCCAAAGCACAAGCATAGTTTTTTCGTACCTTTTAGGTATCTGAGAATCCATTTCATTGCTTCCCAATGCTCTTTTCCTGGATTGGAAAGGTATCTGCTCACAACATCGACTTAATAAGCAATATCTGGCCGGTACACATCATTGCATACATCAGGCTGCCAACTGCTGAAGAATAGGGTATTATTGCCATCTCTTCCATTTCCTTCTTTAAAGAGGGACACAAACTCTTACTCAACTTGAAATGAGTAGCCAACGGAATATTGACTGACTTGGCATTTTCCATATTGAAACTTCTAATTACCCATTCAATGTACTTTTCTTGTGATAGTCACAACTTTTTGGCTTTTCTATCATGAACAATTTTCATGCCCAATATCTGCTGAGCTGGGGCTATATCCTTCATATCAAAGGATTTAGATTACTACTCATCTTGGTAGCATCTTGTCCAATGATCAGCATGTCCTCAACATAGAAGAGTGTCATAAAGCTACCATCTAGGAATCTCTGAATGTACATGCACTGGTCTACAACAGTCCTCTTGTACCCATGACCCATGCTCTTCTTCAACTTACAGACTAGGTGTTCTTTCCCTAGAGCTTCAAACCCTTTTGGCTGTTCTATGTAGATCTCTTCCTTTAGATCTCTGTGTAGAAAAGCTGTCTTGACATCCATCTGTTTAAGCTCCAAATCTAGGCTAGCTACAAATCCAAGTATAACTCGAATTGAGATCATCTTTACCACCTGTGAGAATATCTCGTCAAAGTCAATTCCTTTCTTTTGTTGGAAACCTTTGACAACCAATCAAGCCTTGTGCCTCACTAGCTTTCTGCTATCATCCTTTTTTAGTTTGAACATCCATTTGTTTCTCAAGGCTTTTTTACCTTTGGGAAGCCTTACCAGATCATAGGTCTAATTCTTTTGCAAGGAACTTATCTCTTCTTGCACAACTTTCATCCATTTGCCTTTGTCTGAATAAGTTTGGGCTTCCTTGAAGTTTTCTAGCTCCCCCTCATTAGTAAGCATGATGTAATCTAATTATGGATATCTAGTCGACAGAATCAAGACACGACCTCTTGTAGATCTCCTTGGCTAAGGCTTATCGACTTTTGGTACTTCACCATTTGGTGGAGTGGGTTGTTGCTTCCCCTGCTCAATACTATCTTCTTCTTCATCTTTTAGAATTGCCTCTTACATTCCAATATTTGTGGTGAGCTGCACTGGTACTGGATTTGGAATAATGTATGGCGCATGAGAGTTGGAACCACTGAACTTAGTCGATTCCTCATAAAATTGGTTCTCTTGGAACACAACGTCATTGCTTCTGATTGTCCTTCTATTTTTCGAATCCTATAATTTGTATCCGGACTCTTCGTCTCCATAGCCAATAAAGATACATGGAGTAGACTTTAAGTCCATCTTTTGCCATTGTTCTTTGGACACATGTACGAACGCCTTGCACCCAAACACTTTTAGGTAAGAGTAGAAGACATGCTTCTTGCCAGACCATACCATCTCCGGAACTTTAAACTTCAATAGCACTGATAGTGATCTGTTGATCAGGTAGCAGGTAACACGAATAGCTTCATCCTAGAATAGCTTAGGCAAATTCGCCATGCTGAGCATACATTTGACTTTCTCTACAATAGTTCGATTCATCCTTTCGACTACACCATTGTGTTGTGGGGTACATAGGACCGCCTTCTCATGTCGGATACCGTAATTGGTGTAGTATGCTTCAAATCATTGGAAGTGTACTCGCCTCCATTGTTTGTCTGGAGGCACTTCAGCTTATTTCCAGTTTTCCTTTCCACTAAGGCATGGAACTTCATGAAGTAGTCGAATACTTAGTCCTTCGTCTTTAAGAAATACACCCACACCTTCCGTGATGCATCATCAATGAAATTAACAAAATACCTGTTACCTCCCAATGACTCCTCTTTAATGGGATCGTAAACATTAGAGTGTACCAAACTCAATAACTCTGATCTTCTTCTTCTCGATGATCTGAATGAGACTTTATGTTATTTGCCAAACAAAAAACGTTCACAAGGGTTGAGTGGAATACCGTCAGCAACTATGATAAGCTTCTTCTTTGCCAGTGTGAACAATCCTTTTTTCATCCACGTGGTCAAGTCTCTTGTTCTATAGGTTTAGAGATGCCTCGTCTTCCATTGTATTGAGGCTTTCTGAGCATCCATTCACATGGGTCTTGTAGAGTTGTTAGCACCCCATTTTGGCCACTTTGCTATCTCCGGCTCAACCAGATGCACACTCAAGCCAGCACAAGCACATTCAAGCCCAAATCGGCTGTCTAAGTCTAGTCTAATCAAACAACCTTCGCGGGCCTGCTGGGCCCTACAAAGCCAAAATGACCGAAATGCCCATGTTGCATTAGTCAGCCCAATCCAGATCGGCACGTCTTCTATAAAGTGATAAGTCTATTCAAATCAAAAGTTAAATCCATTTATCCCGTCATTCGAGAAAGTTGATCCCTTATTGATGGTAAGACCATCAAATCCAGCACGACACGATCACTAAGAAAGTTTATCCCTTGGATCAGTAAAGCCCCTTTCACAATCATCTTTAGAAAGTACCTAAGTCCTCGAGATGGAAGAGCATTTCACTTCTGGCGCCTGCTAGCCCACCAATGTAGAATGTTCGCTAATCTGGCATATTCTTTAAGAAAGCACAAATCCCTCAAGAACGAAAGACAGTCCAAGTCTGGCACGTTCTTTGAGAAAACACAAACCCCTCAAGAATGAAAGACCGTCCCAGTCTGGCACGACCTTCAAGAAAGTTTATCTCTCGAGGAGGTAAGACCCTTTCAAGCCTGTCCACTGAGAAAGTACGAATTTCTTGGATAGAAGTCTAAAACAGATCCAGACCGGTCAATACCGACGCTTCCTAGCTTGTCCTAGTGAAAAATGACCATTTTACCCCCAGTAGGCCCAACATGTTGTTCGAGAAAGTACCAAGTCCTTGGAACGGTAAGACCACCTTCCAGAACCATCCCTAGATGGTCTGGCATGTCTAGTGCCATCCAGTCAACCCCCGTCCTTTCCTGGAGGTTTCTCGGTCAAGATAACTATTTTGCCTCTAGGCATCCAAATGCCCTAGGAAACTACACCGGTTCTAGGTATTAAACCGGTAACACCCCAGTCAACTCTGGTCAACCCAATTAACCCCAGTCAATCTTGGTCAAGCCTAGAACTCTCGGGATGAGGTGAGCGCGATCCAGTCATGCTAACCATACCGACTCTGGGAATCAAACCGGTAACCTCAAAGACACTGTCTAGAGTGTCCCCTTCCATTTCTGGCTAGGTCCCACCGTCCGACACTTTGATTTTCAAACCAGAGCCTCCCTGATCCACTCTGAGTGAAGCATGACCAACTTTTGGCCTTTAGCCACTTTTAGAGGTGTACCGCAGTTGTTAAAGGCAGTTACAAATCAACTAACCATTTGATTAGCCCCCATTAATGAGCTTGCGCCACTAATGGTTTAATTTTGGCTGTGAGCCACTAATAGTGGCACATAACCCCCCAGAATCAGTTGCAAATCGATCAACCTCGTATCTAGCCTTTTTTCAAGTGTTCACTAATGCCCCAAGTGGCGCACAACCAAATTTAAGCCGTATGCCACTAAGAGTGGCGTACAACCTACCTGCCTTTACACTATAAATACAGGCCTCCCCCCCTCACTATTTTGGTTTGAAAAAATTCTCCAAAAACTATCCCTTTCTATTCTAGACAGCTCTCAGAGCCCTCTCTCTCTTTCAAAGCCCTGCTGGCTGAGTTCGAGTCTAAACTCCTGAAGCCCTAGCTTCTGAGCTCCACCAAACGTTCACCCTACTGCTTGGAAGCTCCCAAAGTCCTCCCAAGCCCAAGGCCCGAGCCTCCATCAAAGAAAGAAGAATCAAAACAAGGTAAATCCCCCGTTTACTTTCTGTATTCTCCCACTCTATCTTCTCCCTCCAAATTCACTTGGGTTCTTCTATTTTTTAATCCCTTATATTTAAACCCCTCATTTCTTGCATGCTTGGAAAAGAGGACGTTAAGTCCATGTTGAGAGTGAACAAGAGGAGATTACCAATCGGGACTCTCTTCTTAGCCTTCACTTGCTTCATGACATGGCCTTAGGGCCCTCTTGTAATGTGGTCATACCTAGCCTTGTATGTTTCATGCAATTATTATCGTCATCATATATATGCATCCTCGCCATCTCTTTATCCCCTTAAAACCATTTTCAAAGTAGCTTTCTCAAAACCACAATTCTAGGTGAATCTTAACCCTTTTATGGTTAGGATTCTCCTAGAAAAGTATGACATTTTTAAATGGCTCCCGTTGCCTACATTTCTTTTTTTTCCAAAATCCGTTCTCGGAATGATCCTAGTCTTTTCATGATTAGAGTTATTTCGAGAAATGTGTTACATTCAAAAGGACTCGAAAGGTCTACATTCTTGGCCTCGTGCCTTTATCATTTTTCGAAGTCACAAGCTTAAAGCGATTCTAGCCTTTTAATAGCTAGAATGGCCTTAAGCAAAGTGCGATATTCATTTGGATGTCTAAAATCTAAGTTAGAATTTCGGGCCCTAAAACATGTTTTCAAAAGACTCGGTTTTCATACCATTTACCAAACCCTTATTTGTCAAACCCTAGAAGTCTAATCCTAGGAAAATTTCATTTTTGCCCATTCGAAAACTTTTCTTTTTCAAGTCAAAATCATAGCTTTTTAAAACCCTCAAAATCCTCAATTTTCAAATTAATCAAAACTTTCCTTTTTTAAATTAATAAAATCAAAACCTTCCAGGGGTTGGTTACGTGCAGGGAATATATCCTAAGATCATCACCCTACCCCGCCCTCTCAGTACTTACATGTCTAATGACCCTTAGTTCACTCACTTGAATCATCGGTTACTAATTATCCACTTGTATCCATTTTAGAGTTTTGAAAACTGGGTTTGGTCATCACTTTTTGGATAAATGATGCATGATGTATGTTTTTGAAAAAATGTTTGAAAATAGAAAGTTCTGAAGTGATTTGGGTAGGAAATTTTGACTTGATGGAAACTTTTGAAAAAGAGACTTGAGTTGAAATAAAAGTTATGAGTGTATCATTTTAAGTCGCCTACGTATCTCATTTGGCAAGAATCAGGTCATTCGTAGTTCAGGTAAGGGCCCGATAAAAAAGAGGCACATTGGGGTCTTTGAAAATGTTCGAAGACACTTTGTGATCTTTGAAAAAAGAGAACTTGAGAGTTTAAAAAATGCTTTTAAAATAGGACGTGAAATGTTTGGAGTGTTTTTGAAATCGGATTTGAAGATGTTTTTAAACGTTTTTTCAAATTAACTTGTAGGAGTTTTGAAATGTTTTAAAACAACTTCAGGGAGTTTTGGAAGTTTTTGAAGTCTTGTTTTGAAAACTTTGGAGGTAGAGTTTGAGTTGGAAATGCTCTTGTGAACTTATCTTTGAAATGCTTTTGAAAGTAGTTTTTGAATACCTTATGAAAGGCATGTTTATTGTTTCATCACCTTTGAGAGGTTAGTCATTGACGTACTAAACTCCTTTAGGGCTACGTGTTTTGAAAACAAGTTAGAAAAATGGGGCTAGAAACTTCCCTTTTGGTTTGAAAACAAGTTAGGGTTATAGAACTTTTCTTGAATATCACACTTATACTTGACCAATCCTAACCATGGAAGGATTATGGTTACTTCAAGAATGTGATGTTTGAAAATTATTTTTGAAAAGAGCTTTTTGAAAAACATTTAGGGTTTTGAAACCCTAATGTGGATAACCTTGAGGGCTGTATTTAATGTATCACCTTTCCCTTGGAATCTCTAACTATAAGAGGGTCAGGGATACCTTAGGGTTGTGAGATCTTGAAAATATTTTGAAAATAGGTTTTTGAAAAATGTTAGGTGTCTAGCCATTAGTTGAGACAAGTTTAAGAGAACTTCTTAGAAGCATTTTTTTTTGAGGATAGAGCATGTGAATATTTGAAAAGGTTTTGGAGTTGATTTTTAAAATCTGAAGAGAGTAGGATGTTTTTGAAAATGTGATATGAAAATGGTTTTTTGAGTTGAAAGATTATTTGAAGAGGTGTCTTTGAATTGGAGCCTTGAAGCTTACTAACTTAGGTTGGGTTGACCTTGGGTTGACTAACTTGGGTTAGGTTAACCTAGGGTTGGATAGCTAGGGTTAGGTTGAACTAGGGTTGGATTGACCTCGGCTTAACTAACTAGAGTTAGGTTAACCTAAGGTTAAGGTGGCCTAGGGTTGGATTGACCTAGAGTAAACTAACTTGAGTTAGGTTAACCTAGGGTTAATGTGACCTAGGGTTAACTAACTTGGGTTCGGTTAACCAAGAGTTAAGGTGACTCATGGTTAACTAACTTAGGTTAGGTTAACCTAGGGTTGGACAACTGGGGTTAAGTTAACCTACGGGTGGAAGGTGGTTTTGAACTAGGGTTGGGACCTAGTGGTTTTGGAAATGTGGTTTTATGCATGAAACTTAAAACTATGTTTTGAAAACTATTTTATGAAAACTACTCAAGTGAATGTTGGGTTCATATGGTTGGTATTTGGTAACTACTCAAGAGAGGGTTGTCTTGGAATCATTTTATCCACTAACTCAAGAGAGTAAAACTTATAAAAATCAATATTGAATAGATAATTTTGAACACTTTTTTGATTGGAAAATTAAAGAGAATGAACATTTGAGAATTAGTTTTGAAAAAGGGGTTTTGAAAAACAATTTTTGAGATTTTAAAAATTACTCAAATGAATAAGGGTTTATATGGTTGATTTGAAGGAAATCACTCGTAAAAGGACTCCATAGGACAATTGCAACCATAATATTCAAGACAGTAAAACTTTTAAAAATCAAGATGAAAATGGTAGTTTTGAGAAATCATTTTTATGTAAATTAAAGAGAGTGAAATTTTGAAAATCCTTCTTGCAGGGGGTTGTTTTGAAAACTATTTTTTTTGGGATGGAGAAGCCAATTCTAATGAACTAGGGTTCATATGGTCAAGATGATGGGAAAACCACTCAAGAGAGGGTTCCAATGGATCATTTCAATCACAAGGTTCCAGAGAATGGATTCTATAAAGTCAATATGGAAGAGAAGAGTTTGAAAACCAATTTTCTGCCACATGAAATGCAAAGAAATACAAGGATGCAAAATGAAGTCAAGGGGCTTAATGGGGGATTTTCTAAGATATGAAAATTGACCTAGGCTTCAAGGAACCAACTCTTATAACCATTTTTAGGAAAACACTTGGATATGGAATTTGAAGAACGCATAGAAATGAAGATAGTAAAAGCTTTTACAAAATGATGATGGACATGAAAATGGGGTCAAGCATGCAATACATAAACATGGTAATCGTATGCAAGGGGGTCATGAATTCATACAAGACTATAGGCCACACCAAATTGCAAGGTGCTCCAAGGCCATATGATCACTTCAAAACAGTGCGATTGAAATCCGCCAGTGTGTGATTGTGATGCAGTAATAATACTCGGAAGTTCGAGATCGATCCATAGGGAAGAGGGCTAACGCATTTAAGAAAAACTCACCTTAGGTCAGAACTCTCAGGAAAACACTCTAATAAAATAAAAATAAAATAGTTTGAAGAAAGGATTTGATTTATCTAAACTAAACTATGAAAACCATAAAATAAAGTGTTGAAACCAATTAATCCAATCAATCGCTTCGCCCGTAATTCCAATAAAGGCTTTTGATAACTCAAATCATTGACTACGTTGTGAGTCTTTGATTCGGAAGATTTAGCGAGAAAAATAATTATTCTTTAACAATCAAACGTAGAATAAATCAAGTTTAGAATCATAGATGCATACCATTGATTTGTTATCAAGCATAATCAAACATCTAGATTTTCGTAAATATTTGCTCTAGATTCAATTAGTTTTAGAATCAAAGATACATACCATTGATTCGTGTAGTATATATACTGAACACAGGTTCATGCATAAGTATTACCAAACATAGTCAAACATCTAAGTTTTTGTAAATATCTAGCATTTGATCCTAAAGAATTAAGAAGAAGAAGATTTAAACAGTGAAATCCAATTTGCCTCCACTGTTCATCCAAGATCTTCAATTGATCTTCACAATTGATTCCAAGATGGACTCTAACTACTCATTATAATTATAGGTACGCAAAGCTGTATTAAAAATATATTGAAACTATGAATTCTAATTACAAGGATTGAAAAAACTATAGGAAACTATGAAAAAACTACTCTAATATACTCCTAAAACCTAGAAAAATGTCCTCCTCTTTTAGGGTTTAACTACAAGTATATATAATTAAGTTTGGTGTCCTAAACCAACAAGAAACCAACAAAATTCGAAGCTAGGCTGGGTCATTGTTTGAACTATCAAAACAATGCATTTTTCGATATTTGAACGATGAGATATGAAATCTTGAGAAATCCTTCGTCTATCGACCAAATGACCAAAATTGTGCATTTATTGGTGTTCGAATGACCATTTTTCAACGTCTAAATAGTGTTCGGACGACCACTGCAGTGATCAAAATAACTCTCTGAATCTCTAAGTATAGTCCGACCGGCGTCCGAATGAGAACTTCACTGGTCAACTTCTAGACACCTTTTTAGCTTCATTTCTAATAAAAATTAAAATAGATTTAATTGGTACTAGAATATAACTAAAGAGGTAATAGAATCCTAAATTAAGGGTAACAAAACACAAGTTAAGTCTTATAATTACACTTTTGGAGCGCAATCACCATACCATCTTAAAGTAGGCTAGTGAGAGATCCCCCAACATGGTGACTCTCACAAGCTTTCCTCTAGGCATGAACTAGGGGCTCACTTGTTCTAAGCATGCAAAAAAAGGAAGTAGAAGATAGGGGTTTAAAATAGAGAATAGTCTAAGTAAGCTAGGAGGGAGAAAAGAAGAGTGGGGATGACAAAAATATAAAAGAGAATACTACCTTTTACCTTCAAACACTTTCAAACTCCCATGGATGCTTTGACTTGAACTTGAATGGCCTTAGAGAGGCTTGAAGGGGCTGGAATAGGATCTTCTATGGCATTGAGAGCTTTGTAGGGTAGTGTATGGGCTAGAGGGAGGTGGAATCCAACCTAGGTGTTTGGAGGTTGAGGTGTATATGGAAATTTGAGATTTAGAGGCTTTTTTTGCAGAGCTTCGTGATTGTTTTCAATTCTGGAATATACAAAGGGGGATGCCTGTATTTATAGGCAAAGTGGAGAGAGCTGGCGCATGTCATACATGCGTTGGGCAAATTTTGACATGGTGCATGTGCTATATGCACTGGTACTGTTCCACTGTTTAAATACTACGTGGCATACTCTATATTGACTCGATCTTAGGGAGAAAGTAAAGTTTTGATCGATTTGATCAAAATCTTAGCGTATGTAGCATACGCTTCTCCGCTGGGAATTTTCTTTTAAACTTTGTCTCGATAATTGTGCAATTCAGGAAGGATTTGGGAAAGTAGGTCATGTCCACGATGTTCTCCTAGTGTTTCTCAAGAACTTGAAATTTTTGGGGAGCTTGAAAGGTATTCGGAAGAGTGAGATATCATCTCGAGAAGCGTACATGAAAACACACTTTTGTGGAGCGTCTGTGATACACTCCATGGATGTTCAAAAGTAGCTATTTTTAGGCCACGTGATCGGGGGCTTCAAAAAGCGATCTCTCTAATCTGAACGTACCGATGGAAAGTGCTGTGGAAATACTTTCGAAAATTTTCTAATTTACGCATTTCTCAAGTTGTTTGACGATGCATTATAACCAGGGAATTGGAGAAAAAGACAACCTTGGTGGAGCGTTTGTGAGACGTTCTGGGGTTACTGAGAGTGACAGTTTTCGAGCCATGCGATCAGTGGCTTCGAGAAGCAATCTATTCAATAGAGTTGTATCAATGGAAATGCCTATGGACATGCTTTTAAAAATTTCATGATTTACATATTTCTCAAGTCATTGGACGGTGTGTTATAACTCGGGAATCGGGAGGAAACGACGACCCTAGTGAAGCTTTTATGAGATGCTCCAGGAGACTTTCATTGAGTTGAAAATGTTTAGGTTCATAGGGCCCACCTTAGATTGAATAGGGGCGTATGATAGGATTTGCGGGTTTGGTACTTAGAGCTGGTGTGGTTTTGGGGTGTGCCCAGGCGACTAGGGCTAAAATGGTCATTTTGGAGGAAATTGGTTGAAAAGGGTCAGGATGGATTGGAGTGGCATGTTAAGCATGCCAGACCGTTTGGGGACGGTCCTGGAAGGTGTATGTACCGTTTGGTGGGATTTGTAGTGTGCTTGGAGTGCTTAGGGGCAAAATAGTTATTTTGACCGAAGTTAGCCGGAATGGGACCAGAATTGGTCAGGATGGTGTATTGAGTATGCCTAATTGCCTAAGAATATTTTGAAAGGGTGGACTTATTGTCTTGAGGGATTTTGAACTTTCTCAAAGACGTGTCTGGAGGCTCAAAGGGCAGGTTTGGTCATTTATCATTAAGTTGGGCTAGCAGGCGCCCATGTTGACCTAGGTGTTGGTTCTCGAGACCGCCTGGTCTTGAAAAGCTACCTGTGCGGTCTCGGTCCCTAAGACCGCCCGGTCTCTGAGAGTGACCTATAGGGTGGTGTTGGTTCTTAAGATCGCTCAATCTCAGAAAGCTACCTGTAGGGTGATGTTGGTCCCCGGCATTACCTGGTCTTGGAGAACTACCAGATGACGAACATTCTACATTGGTGGGCTAGCAGGTGCCAGAAGTGAATCGTCTGGAATTTGATAAGGTGTGGGTCCTCGATATCACCTGATTTCGGGAAACTACCTAGATGGCATTGGTTCCCGAGACTGTCTAGTCTAGAAAAGTTGCCTGAATGGTGTTTGGTTCCCGAGACCGCCCTGTCTCGGAAAGCTGCTTGGAATGCCTAAGAGTTGTATGGTTATCTTTAGCTTAAACTGAGCCTTACGGGACTGAGAGGTGGCCAATTGATTGGATTGGAGTTTAAAAGAGCTGGCTTGGGCCCGTATGTGTTGTGATTTTTGAAACTGAATCAAATCGGGTCAAAGATTACTGAGCAGGAAAAAATGAGGTGCTTATAGCTACCCATCTTTTTCTGTCTTTGCTTGTCGAAGGAAAAAAAATAAAAAATAATAATCCCATTTTGGTTGCGAGGCGATCAGAGAGACAATAGTTTGGATGTTTTGAAAAATTTTCGGACTCTTGGTGAGTCTCTCTTTTTGAAAACATTGGACTTGGAAAATCTTGGTTCTTTTTGAAATTTTTTTTTTTAGGATTTGGGTTTTGGAAATGTCGGCTTATGGAGTTTTGGGTTCAGAAAACTCAAGTATTTGAAAATAAGAATCTGAAAAGTGATTTTTTGGGTTTTTAAAACTCTTGAAAATGATTGTAGCCCTTGGGGGCGTTTAACACTGGTTTTAGTGGGAAGTTGAAGCGCCTGGTGCATGTAGGACATGCGCTTGGCCAAAAATACATGCGCTAGCTTGAAATTGCTTTTGGCACATCTACTACTTGCGCTAGCCTGTGGGTTCTAAAAACATAGCAATTTGCATATTTTGCTTACGGGTTTCATATTTTTAGGCAATTTGAGAGCTCGTTTGAGGTATTTCTGAGGGATATTGACCGTACATTGCTAGGAAGGCATCGGGGGACATCAGACGGGTGCCAAAAGTTGTCATTGTTGTCGGATTCTTGCCAGAAAACTCAAATTTTGCCAGAGGACTCAAAGGTTAGAATTCTTCAAATTTTGTTGATTTTGATATTTATGTGCTCGTTTTTCACGTATGATTAGTGTAAATCTATGTTTTATGATGTTTTGAACACAATGGGTGGATTGTTTTTGTGATTTGATGATGATTTGAGTGTGTTTTGGATGATTTTGTAAGTTTATGTGAAAGGGTTTCCTACAAGGTTTAGAAAATTGCTCATGTAGGCTTGGGTTTTGCATGTTTGTGCTCGATTTTCATACTGGGTGTCTTTGAAAAATGTATAGAACAACCTTATGAAGTTTCATAATTTTTTGAAAAATTTTAAAATTTTGAATTTTCAAAAAATAAGAAAAATAGGGAAAATTAAAGAAAATTGAAAAATTAACCCTATTGAAGGTAGAAAAATTATAGGACATTTGTCGTAAATTGTAAGCATCTTTATGAGTGTTTCGAAAATTTTCTAGAATTTTTAGGAAATAAAAATGAAACCGGGAACTTTTGAAAAGTGAGGAAATGGACTTGAAAATTGTTTTGAATTATGGATCATGTGCCACGGCGGATGGGATCATGTTGACCGACGTGGTTGGAGGCTCGAGATGCCTTGAAAATGTGTTTGTAACTTGTTGAATTTTGGGGTAGGGACTTTTTAAGGCAGAACTTTGCCGAAATTTTTTAAAAAATATGAACTCTTTTAAAATTCAATTTTCTGACTCTAAAATCCCTAGGAAAAGTAAAGTTACTTTTGAAAACTGGGTTTCTGAAGGAGGAAACCCAGGTAAACCAGTTTTTGAAAACTTGTAACGAAACTTTTTGAAGAAAAAGCTCAGAAAAGCTTTAGAAAACTTTGTAGAATAAGACTTTTGAAGGAGAAAACCTGGGAAACTGGCTTAAAAACTTGTAACAGAACTTTTTGAGGAAAAAGCTTAGAGAAACCTTAGAAAAGCTTTTTGAAACAAGGCTTTTGAAGGAGAAAGTCTGAGAAATCGGCTTGAGATTTTTGAAGAAAAAGCTCCGAAAACCTTAGAATGAAATAGGGTTTTTGAAGGAGAAAGCCCAGGAAACCAATTTTAAATTTTGAAATGGAACTTTTTGAGGAAAAAGCTCAGAAAATCTTAGAAAAACTTTTTAAAACAGGGCTTTTGAAAGAGAAAGTCTGGGAAACCAGTTTGAAATTTTGAATTAGAACTTTTTGAGGAAAATGCTCAGAAAACTTTTGAAATGAGACTTTTGAAGGAGAAAGCCCGAGAAACCGGTTTGAAATTTTGAAATGAAACTTTTTGAGAAAAAAGCTCGGGAAACCTTACAATTTTTTTTAAAATAGGGCTTTTGAAGGAGAAAGCTCCGGAAATTGGTATGAAATTTGTAACCGAACGTTTTGAGGAAAAAGCTCAAAAAATCGAAGAAAATGACTTGAAAATAAAATTGGGGAAAGGACAGGGCCTTGGATTTTTTTTTCTTCTTTTTCTTCTTTTTTTTTTTTTTTTTTTTTTCTTTTTTTCTTTTCTTTTCTTTTCTTTTCTCTTCTTTTTTTTTTTTTTTCTGTCTTTTTTTCCTCTTTTCTTGCTTTTTTTTTTTCCTGTTCTTCTTTTTCTTCTTCTTTCTCTCTCTCTCTCTCTCTCTCTCTCTCTCTCTCTCTCTCTCTCTCTCTCTCTCTTTTTGTGCATATCCTATTACTGATGGACTTTCTATATTCTTTTCTGTTGTTGCTTTTCAGAATGTAGGATGTGGGCAATGACGGTTCCGAGAGGAGTCGTTGCGGGAAGGCTCTGCGGGTTGTTCCCGAGGAGGATAGTGCCAGTAGGAGTGGCTCTGTCCGAGGCGGGAGTGGTCGATCTTATAAATCTTTGAGCCGGACAGCTTTTAGTAGTAGCTCTGCATGGCGATAGTCCTCTACTACTCTAGATGAGAGGGTTGAGGAGGATGTGGACACATCCGTTGATCCGCGGACCGGGTATGATATGGCATCTATTCGCAATAGGCGTAAGGATGCCTCCTTTTCTGATGATCAATTGGCAATTCTTGACATTCCGACTTTGTGAGATTTGGCTTACCATCCGAGCCTCTACCTGCATTATGGTCAGATGCCGTCGACCACCTATAGTTCATTTAGAAGGGCCAGTATATCTTCCTTGAAAACCATGCAGGCATTGGCTCAGTCCTACCAGGATTTCCTCTTGCAAATTGGCTTTAGTGCATTTATGATTCTCTAAACGGATAAGCTTGATCATAGGCTAGTGATCGGTTTACTGGAGAGATGGTTTGGGGAGACCGAGACTTCACATTTGGTGGGTTTTGAGCTAGGGCCTACCCCTGTTAACTAGGCAATGATCACTGCCCTATCTTTTGGGGGCATCTTGATTTCTCTGTAGTTTGTGACTATTGTTGAGGCCCCCTTTCTCCTAGGCTTGCTAAGGATTGTTGGCACGAGTTTCTTAGCTTCGCTTATATTTCCATCAGAGATAGCTTTTGCTCTCAAGCCCTCCCTAGCGGATCGGGTTATTATAAGGCGTCGGTTGATACAATATATCCTCTTTCATTACTTTTGCAACAAGAATAAGTCACTAGTTAATTTACCTTTGGTGAGCCTAGAAACTGATTTGGATGGCTTGGATTACGTGGACTAGGGTGCTTTCACTTTTGCTGGTTTTTTACGGGGGATGAGAGTAAGGACATTTGGGGCATGGGGCAGCTTGACTGGGTTCTGGCCTTTTCTAATATGGTGGAGTTATGAGTACTTGCTAGTGTGCTAACCAGCGGTACAAGTTGCAGATGCATTTCCACGAGCCATGAGGTGGGCTAGACATCAGGTCGTCCAACGGTCCCTGTTTACAGATTTTGTCACTCTTTGGGCTAACTTGGAGTTACTGAGACCCTGAGATGTGGCTTGGGCACCTTACCTTTGGTCTCCCCAATATGCCAACATGAGGGATCTCATCCTCTTGTCTAGATCGCGGGTTACCTTTCGAGGCCACCTCACATGGGAGACGTATCTGGGGGAGCGTTATTAGAGGCAACTGTATACTGACTTCCGTGCTGCTGAGGCCCCTCCCCAGTATATGTTTGGATTTTATTGAGCTAGGGTTGAGATTCCTTACATTGTTGGGGTACCTAGTGACCGTTTCTTGCTTCTGCCTAGCACGGACTACGAGGTTCATTTTAGGGCGAGGCCTATTGGTGCCTTTACCTAGTTGGATTTGATATTTGGAGGATAAGTGGCTGGTTATGAGGTGGTTGAGTTATGGCTTTGAGCCCAGGGGTTTGTTTCTCAAGAGGAGTATATAGCAGCTAGTTAGGCTCAAGACCAGTACCGTGCTGAGGTGGATGCTTTGACTGCCCGTATATCTTTGATGGAGGCCCGCTGAGTATACTATTTGTGATTCATTTTTCATGTTCTTTATGCATTTTTAGTGTCTCAATACCGGCTTTTCTTTCGTTTTGCTTTTCTTCGTTAGGGTCTTTATGATGCCGGAGCTTCTTCCAGTCAGCCCCCTTTGTATGTGCCGGATATTGGAGATTTTGATTTGGATGATGATCAAGACTCTGAAATTGCCAACCCAAGAATTGTGCTTCAATCTAACATAATGAGAAAAAGCAAAGAGGACTCTAAGGGGGACAACATCAAAGAAGAAGAGACTATACTACTCTCGCCTGCTATAAAAAGATCTCCTTAAGACCCTCTTAGCTTGAAAATCCAAGCGTTGGAAGACTCACTACGAAGCCTTTATGGCCATCACATTTTTGGGCTCACCTCCTATGACGAGTTGTGCTTCTTCTTAGCCTACCCATGACCAGCCAAGTTCAAAATGCCTAATTTTCAAAAGTACGGTGGCATTGGCAACCCTATAGCCCATCTTTACCTTTATGCTGGGGCATTAAGTGGCCATGGGTATGACCCTAAACTTCTCATGCAACTCTTCCAATACAGCTTTACTGGGTCCGCTTTACAATGGTTTGCATGACTTGATCTGAGGAAGATCACGACCTAGATCAAGCTGGTTAATGCATTCAAGGCATAATATTGTCACAACATAGATCTCACTTCTGACTATTGGTCCTTGATGATAATGAGAAAAGGAGAGAAAAAAAAGCTTTAAAAGATATGCCCTTAGATGGAGAGAAGCAGCAGCATAAGTCAAATCCCTTTTGGAAGAGAAGGAATATGTTCAACTGTTCGTGCATACCTTCTCGGGCATATATTATGAAAAGCTGTGCACAAGTATTGGGAAAAACTTTTTCGAGCTTATCATGCAAGGGGAGATGATAGAGAATGGCCTAAACAATAGGAGGATTGTTGACCCCTATGTTAAAACTGAAGAACTTTCTGTAAGCTTAGCAAAGAAGATGCCCACATCATGGGAAATGGGCCGAAAGGAGAGAGAAGTGTTAGCCATCTTGCCTGCTCAGCCACCCCAATGTCATCACCAATACTAGTCTCAGACCCCCTTGGCTATTCAAGCACTTGCTCCTAGGCTAATAGCAGTCCAACGACTTCTCAACTCTAAAAAGCAGGCTTGCCAACCTCATACCTTTTCCCCTTAGCCTGCACCCAAACGAAGGCCTATCATGACCTCTTACAAGCCAACCTTCTGGCTCCCATACCTGTCCCACCATTGCCGAATCCTTTGCCCCCTACCTTCAACTCGACTCTTGTTTATGAGTACAATTCCGAAAGACAATGGCATGATACTGAGCACTATATCATCTTGAAACAAAAAATATAGGATTTGATCGACATTAGGGGTCATTGGAGCCTAAGAGATAAACCACGTGAATGGAGAATAGAAGAAGTTGGAGTGGTGCCAAAATCGGTTTGGAGGGTTTTCTTCAAAGTACACTGAAAATGGATGTTTCAGCAAAATTTGTCTACTTTCTTTCTATTTTTTTTATTTCTTGCATATCTTATTTAAATAAAAATTGTATGCCATGCAATCATAATTTAAAATGAAAAAGAGGTAGTTTTCAGTTTGTCTCCTTTGTCTCGTACTCTTGTGGGTGATTATTACTTTTACGGATTTTTTTCCTTTTTTGCAGTGACTCAACTTGAAGGATGGGATAGCATGGGAAACCTATTTAACGGAGGTTAAAACCTTTGAGAGAAAAAGGGAAAGTGAGAGAGAGGAGGAAGACAGACTCAATAAAGAAGTGCGGAGCTTATTGAAGAGAAGACACTTGAGAGATATCCTAGCTAAGCGATGGGCAACTAAGTCCTCAAAAGGATGAGAAGTCATTGTTCTATTCATCCAAAAAGAAATAAACACTACTCTTTGATCAGCCCACTAAAGTATTAAGTGATTTCTATTTAGATATTCCCAAACCAAAACCATTCCCCATGCTGGGGTAAGCATAAAGTAGTTGATTTGATAAATATATAAGGGTTTACTGGCAGAAACACACCATCTCTAGAAACATTATCTAAAATTTGTATAAAGGCTTTATGGGCTAAGCAATTCAATTTGAAAGGATGTGAGGCCCTCATTTCTGCTACTATACAGTCAAAAAACATCCCTTTACAAAGCCCACTTGAGCCGGTTACATTTTCTCAAGAAAACCGACTTGACGATCACTGCGCATATTGGGTTAAGGTAAAAACCCTAAAGTAGAACTAAAGAGTGCATGATGAAGATGTTAATTTTTAAAGGGACATAGTATCAACAAGGGAAAAAAAAAAGTTGGCAATGAGAAAAGTTTGTCTGTGGTGATCTTTAAAAAAATGTAATATCATCCAAAAATAGAAATAAAAAGTTCGAATCTCTAAAGTTGACTTGGGAACAAACTTCTCGATGTAAAATCCTAATAAGGGAGAGAAAAGTCTAAAAGAACAAAAAGAGTATGAAGGAAAGAAGAAAGAAGGGAATGGAAGTTAAATTGTCAAAAGTGATCATGGATCTTTCGGAACCCCACAAGTGATAATGTTTGAGCGTTTATATCTTTTCATTCATGAACCCTTTAAACTAACCTACGTTACGGTCCAAATCAAAATCCTCTCTGATCATAGAAAATTGATTAGTCCAAATAAGCTTGAACAATACCAAGACAAGTAGTTAAAAAAAAAAAAAAGAGAGACGGGGAGGATGACAGGGGTAACTTCATGCCCTAAGGTGTGCTCAGATGGTTTTGGTATAAACAACCCACTAAAAGAAAATCTTTAAGCCTAAATTGTTTAAGCTTACATTATGGTCCTAAAAGAAGTCTTCTCTGATTAAGAGCCATATTGTTTATCGTTCCGCAAAGGGCATGCGAGTTGTCGCTCAAGCCACGGTGGAATTTGAAGATCTAAGAGAAAAAACTGTGAGGATAGAAAATTCCCAAATAGCAAACCCATAAAAAGTAGGGATAAGATACTAGCAGGTAAATCAAAAGGTTAAGATCCCCTGAGAATGGTGCAAATGCTATCACATCCCGATAAGAATGGGATAGAGCTGAAGGGGTAGAATCCCGAGAGTATGGGCCCTGGGGCATTCTTTAAAAAAACCTATATACATTCCATTCCTGTATAACATGTGCATTCATCAAAAAGTAAGACATGCATTCAATTCAATTCTTCTATAAACTTATGCATTCATAAAAAAGTAGGGCATACATCCAATTCTATTTCTGTATGTGCAAGTATGATATGTATTTAATTCCATTCATGTATGTGCATTCATCGAAAAGTATAAACATGCATTCACCCATTTACCTGTGCATTTTTAGAATTGATATAAAAAAACTATTTTTGCATAAAAACTTACTCTCTCTCTCTCTCTCAAATAGAAAACAGTGAATGGGGCAAAGGACAAAAAGGAGCTAAAGCCACCCTATAAGCTCAGACATCTCCAGCACTGGCACTTGCCATAGAAATCTCAGACTACTATAGTCGACAAAAAATAGAGAATGGGGCAATGGCCCACCCTCGACCTCCCAATCAACCTGTAACAAAACAAAAGAGACCTCTCTCTCCTCCCAATAGCCAACTCAAGAGAAGCATTATCCCTCTAGAGACATGTCAGCAAGAATCCTATCATATCCAGTAAAATCAAAACTCAATAGTCAAGCCATCACCCTACAAATTCCAAGATAAGAGATTCACAATCAAGAAGTAGTCTCCCATCGCTCCTCGTGCTCAATTTCTAGATATCGACCTTGGACTTCCCTAGAGGAGTATCATTTCGCAAGACAGAGTATCGGTCCAATAAGTATTAGTTTTTGGTCATCAACGTTAGACTTCCCCAAAGGAGTAACATTCCGTCAGACGGAGTGTTAATTAAAGAAGTATCAGTTTCCAAACATCGACCTTGGACTTTCCCAGAGGAGTATCGTTCTACCAGATGGAGTGTTGATTCAAGAAGTACCAGTTTTTAGAAATCAACCTTGGGCTTCCCCATAGGAGTATCATTCCGCCAGATGGAGTGTCAGTTTAAGAAGTATTAATTTCTATACACCAACCTTAGACTTTTTTAGAGGAGTATATTTTTGCCAGATGGAGTGTCAGTTCCAGAGGGTATCAGTTTCCAGACGTCAACCTTGGACTTCCCCAAAGGAGTATCATTCTAGCAAACGAAGTGTCAGTTTAAGAAGTATAAGTTTTTAGACATCAGCCTTGAACTTCCCCATAGGAGTATCGCTTCGCCATATGGAGTGTTAGTTCAAGAGGTATCAGTTTCCGTACATCAACCTTGGACTTCCCGAGAGAAGTATCATTCCACTAGATAGAATGTTAGGTCAAGAAGTATCAATTTCCAGACATCAACCTTGGACTTCCCAAGAGAAGTATCGTTCTGCCAGACAGCGTGTCGGTTCAAGAAGTAGCACTTTCCGAACATCTACCTTGGACTTCCCCAAGGGAGTATCATTCCGCTGTCGTACACAGATTTTTTGCACTTAAGGAATACACACACAAACAGAAAAAATACTATACTCTCTCGTTAGAACTCATCCTCTTAGAAGGACAAGTGCGACTAGGTTTGAATTGGAAATTGATTTGATTAAGGGCTTTTGAAAAAAGATTGGAGTGGCCACCTAACTTGACTAAGGTGAGTTAGGTCACCTAAAATTAAGCACAATCTGAAGATTATACTTAGGGTTTTTTGAAAAACTTCCTAGAGAGGGTTTTTAAGAAAATAGGTTGTTTGACAACTGTTAGAAAGATTTAAGTCCTTTTTGAAAATAACTCCATTTGGTTTTTGAAAACAGTGTTCTAAGTTCGGAGGTTGGTTACGTGTAGGGAAGACACACTAAGCCATCACCCTACCCCACTCTTGCGGTATCTACAAGTCTATTCAACCTAGGTTCACTCATTAGAGTCTTTGATTAATACATGTCCAAAACTATCCACTTTAGAAAAGAATTTTTAGAATGAAATTGACATGATACATGATATGCAAGTGTAATAGAAAGATTTGATTTGGAAATAGATTTGAAAAGAAGGTTTGGTTTTAGAAATGAATTTGAAAAGACTTGATTTGAAATTAGAAAGTTTTAGAAATTGGAAATAGAGATTTAAAAATAGATTGTAGAGTTAGAAATTTGAAAATAGTTATGGAAGTGGAAACTTGAAAAAGTTTATGAAAAAGGTTATGGAATTGGAGATTTGAAAAAAGTTATGACCACACCCATGAGGGTTGCCTACATATCCCTTTTTGGGAATCAGGTCAGTCGTAGTTCGAATAAGAGTCCGATAGAAAATAGAAGGTTTGATTTGAAAAAGGGTTTGATTTGAACTTAGAATAAAAGATTTGAAAACTGAACTTTGATTTGAAATTGAACTTGAGGATTTGATGTTGATTTGGAAAGATAGGACTTGGAAGAAGAACTTGGACTTGTTTTGGAAAGATTGAGATTTGAAAATGTAGACTTAGGAAGATAGGGTTTAGGAAGGACTTGAGATTAAGAAAGATTTGATTAGAAAGTTTGATTTAGAAAACATGGAGAGTTGGAGTCTAGGAAAGATTGAATTTCGAAAATCTCGGATTTAGAAAAGTTTCAAAATAGGAAAGTTTCATTTTAGGAAAATTTCGCTTTAGGAAAGATTTCGAAATTGGAAAGGTTTTGAATTTAGAAAGTTTCAATTTAAGAAAGAGTTGATTTGTGGAAAGAATTGGATTAGGAAAAGTTTGATTTAAGAAATATTTGGAATTTAGAATGTATGGGGTTTTGGAAAGATTTGGAATGGAAAGTTCAAAATTAGGAAAGGTTTGAAAGTTTGAGTTTTAGAAACACTTGAAGTTTAGGAAAGATTTGAGTTTAAGAAAGATTGAAAAATTTAGATTTTGGAAAGTCAAAATTTGGAAAGGTATGCAATTAGGACAGGTTGGAATTAAGAAAGAATTGGATTAGGAAGGATTTGGATTTCTATTTCCTAAAATAAAATATTGGATTTTGTTTCTAAGAAAGAGATGATTTTATTTTGTTTCCGAAAACGGAGGATAGGGTTTAGTTTCCTAAATGGGGAGATTGGATATGATTTCCTAAAATGGATGGTTTGATTTGACATGGAATTAAAAAGATAAAGTTTTGAAAATCCTAAATTTTCTTATAGAAAATAGGATTTAGAAATATATCATTTTGATGTAGAAAATAAGATTTAGTAATCTAAAGTTTGATGTAGAAAAGGAAGCTGGAAAATAGGGTTTCCTAATCAAGGCTCTAGGGTTTAACTTAGACTTCAAGAAAAGACATTTTCGAAAGTAGAACTTTTGGAAAGAAAGATTTTTGGAAAAAAGGAAGTTTCTACCCCATTTTCCTAACTTGTTTTTAAAACTGATACCCCTAAAGAAATTTAGTTCTTCAATAAATAACCTTTCAAAGGTGATGAAACATTAAATATGCCTTTCATAAGGTATTCAAAAACTACTTTTAAAAGCATTTCAAAGACAAGTGTAAGCACCCCATTTTTGACCGCTCGGCAGTCTACACTCCGTCCAGACTTGTTTTCAAGTCATTGTGGACATATTCCAATCGAAACCAATCCTCTAGATCCAAATTCCGTCTTTCCATTGCTTCGCGGGCATGTCAGGCCCAAATAGAGGCAAAATGACCAAAATGCCCTTAGGGGCATTGTCCTTTCTTATTCCAATTCCAATCCCTCTCTCGAGACAGTTTATTCCTCGAGACGGTCCGAGTAGCAAAACTACTCACAAAACCGTTAGAGTGGCGGAAACACTCACAAAACCGTTATAGTAGCGGAAGTACTCACAAAACCGTTAGAGTGGCGGAAACACTCGAAACTCAGGCACGTCTCTTCGGAGACGGTAAGACCCCTTTCCAATCCCACTCTCGAGACAGTTTATTCCTCGAGACGGCTCCAATCCAGGCACGTCTCTTCGGAGACGGTAAGACCCTTTTCCAATCCCTCTCTCGAGACAGTTTATCCCTCGAGACCGTCCGAGTAGCAAAACTACTCACAAAACCATTAGAGTAGCAGAAATACTCATTCAACCGTTAGAGTAGCGAAAATACTCAACCGTTAGAGTAGTGGAAATACTCACAGAGCCGTTAGAGTAGAGGAAATACTCACAGAACCGTTAGAGTAGCGGAAATACTCAATCCCGTTAGAGTAGCGGAAATACTCATAGAACCGTTAGAGTAGCGAAAATACTCAATCCCGTCCGAGTAGCAGAAATACTCACAAATCATCAACCCCGTCCGAGTAGTGGAAATACTCACAAAATATCAACCCCGTCCGAGTAGCGGAAATACTCACACCGTTAGAGTGGCGGAAACACTCCAAACCTAGGTCAATACCCGTGTTTGTTAGCTCACTTCGGTGAAGAAGGACCAGACTACCTTTAGGACCTTTTGCGAGACTTTTCGGTCAAGATGACCATTTTGCCCCTAAGCATCCGAATGCCCCGGGAACCACACCGGCTCTGGGTATCAAACCGGTAATATCCCGAGAATACCTTTTATAGTGTTCTCTACCTTCCTTTACTTTTCCGGATCATTCCGAGTTAGTTCCGGCCAACCCGGTACAAAATGACCGTTTTGCCCCTGGAGGGCCGGTCTCCTTCTTTGACCTCACCGGCTCTGGGCATCAAACCGGTAATGTCCCGAGAATACTTTTTATAGTGTTCTCGACCTTCCTTTACCTTTTCGGACCATTCCGAGTCAGTTCCGGCAAACCCGGTACAAAATGACCATTTTGCCCCTGGTGGGCCGGTCTCCATTTTCGATCACGCCGGCTCTGGGAATCAAACCGGCAACCTCTGGGAACATTTTAAATAATGTTTCCAGGTCCCAAGTCTTTTCCCAGGACAATCCGAGTTCGCCCCGACAGTTTTCCGGTCCGATTGACTGTTTTGCCCCTAAAGGCTCGGTCAACCTTTCCGACCCACCTTATCTTCATTTTTCAAGTCAAATACCTCCAGGACACTATTTCAAGTGTTCCTGCTCCTTTCCGGCCTTCCGGGTCACTCCCGGCTCCTTCAAATCATTCCCGGACTTTCCGGAGTCACTCCTAGTGAAGCCAAGCTAAAGTTTACATGGTAGTCACTAGTACAGATGCCCAAATCTAGTCAAAGATATGTTGCTTGCCGACCTTAATTATTTCCTAAATGGCTGGCGCCACTACTAGTGGCGCCAAGCCAAAAAATGGCCTGGCGCCACTCCTAGTGGCGCTAGTGTATAATTTGGCCTGGCGCCTGTTGCAGTGGCGCTAGGTTTGTCTTCCCTCTATAAATACAGAGCCTCATTCAACGTGAAAAGGATCTACAAACTTAACCTAAAAATCCTATATTTCGATATACAGAGCTCGAGCATCTCCAAAACCCTAGCCTCCCTAGGTTTTCCCAAACCCTAGCCACTATACACAAACCCTAACCTCCTATACACTCATACACTCCCCCATACACTCATACATTAGCCTTCAACCACTCTCTGAAGACTTGAAGAGCAGCCATCCAAAGCTTGAAGACAATCCTTGAAGACTGAAGGTGGAGATCAAGACCGAAGACCGAAGATCGAAGACTGCACGGCGCGCAAAATAAACAAGAAACAAGGTAGGCTTTCTCTTTAATTTTCTGCACTTCCCCCCTCTCTCTTCTCTCTCCAACCCACTTGGGTTTTCTCTATTTTAATCCCCCATCTCTTTCCCCCCCTTTCTTTGTATGCTTGAAACAAGGGGACTCCCGGTCCATGTGTAGGATTGGACTATTGGAGAGTCACCGTGTCGGGGGCTTTCTTCTAGTCTAACCAAAGACCACATGGGTTTGGCCCCCTTGATTCTGTGGTGAAGCCTTAACCTTGTATGTTCACGACCCCAAATTGCATTGTGCATATCATAGTCTTGCATCTTTCAAAATTCGTTTTCAAAACCGTTTTCAAACTTGTTTTCAAAATTGCATCAAAATCTCTTTTTCAAAAACTTGCTTTCAAAATCACAATTCTAGGGTGATTCTAGCCTTTCCATGGCTAGGGTTGCTTTAGGAAAGTGTTATATTAAAAATGGCCTTTTGGTCTATATTTTCAAACCTTGTTTTCAAAACCACTTTCTTAAAGTGGTTCTAGCCCTCTTATAGCTAGAGTCGCTTTAGGAAAGTGAGATGTTTTTACACCTTCTAAAAACTCTCCTTAAAAATCTCTTTTTCAACATACTTTCCTAAAACTCTTCTCTCCAAAATTGTTTTCAAAAACTCCCTTCCCAAAATCTATATTTCAAAATTCCCTTTTTCAACTCCTCTCCAAAACTCCTTCTCTTTAAAATCTCTTTCTAAAAACACTCCCTAGATTCACCTTCCTAAAAACTCTCTCCAAAAACCTTTCTAAAAAACTCTCTTTCCAAAATCTTCCTTTTAGAAATTCCCCTATAGGATTTTCTTTCTAAACTCCACGTTTCCAAAAACATGCTTTCCAAAAACTCCTTCTCTTTAAACTCTTTTTCCAAAAACTCTATCTTCAAATTCACTTTCCTAAAAACTCTTCCCTAGGATTCCCTTCTAGAAAACCTTCGTTTCTAAACACGCACTTTCCAAAAATCCTCTTTCCTTAGAGCCCACGATTAGGAAACCCTAATTTTCTTTCCAAAAACATGATTTTCAAACTTTGCCTCAAACCTAGGTTTCCAAAACCTCTAGTTTTCACATCCAAACTATACATGTTTCCAAAACCTCTTTTCTACGTCAAAACAATAATTTTCCAAATCTAGGGTTTCTAGAAACTCCCCTTTCCAAATCCATGCCAAATCCAATCTTCCCTTTAGGAAACCAAATCCTATCTCCCTGTTTAGGAAAACTAGATCCCATCCTCCGTTTTTGGAAACAAAATCAAATCTTTTCTTTTAGAAACCAAATCCAATCCCTTCCTAATCCAAACCTTTCTTAATTCAATTCCTTCCTAAACCATAATTTTCCTAATCCTAAACTTTAAATCTTTCCTTAAATTTCAAAATCTAAATCTTTCCTAATTCACATCCTTCCTAAACTTCCACTTTCCTAAACCTTAAGTTTCCAAAACTTAAACATAAAAATCTTTCCTAAATTTTAAAATTCAATTTTCAAATCTTTCCTAGTTCAACCCTCTCCTAATTTTACCCCTTTCCAAAATCTTTTTCAAACCTAAGCTTTCAAATCTTTCTTAAACTCAAACCTTTCCTAATCTCAAGATTTTCTAAAACTCCAAAACTTTCTAAGTCTTAAACTTTCTGAATTTCAAATCTTTCCAAATTCGAAACTTTCTAAATTTGAAACCTTCTTAGGTTAAATCTTTCTAAACCTAAATCTTTCCAAATTCTAAACTTTCTAAAACTTCAAAATCTTTTGAAATCTAAAACTTTTCTAAACTCAAAGCTTTCTTAATCTAAGACTTTCTTAAGTCGAAACTTTCTTAATTCAAAACTTTCCAAAATCAAAACTTCCCTTTTTCAAACATTTCTAAATTTGAAATATTCTTAATTCGAAACTTTTCAATTTCCAAACTTTTCTAATTCAAAGCTTTCCTAAGTTGAGACTTTCCTAAACCAAAACTTTCCTAAATTCAAAACTTTCCTAAACCTAAAACTTTCCTAAAGTCAAAACTTTCTTAATTCGAAACTTTTCAAATTTTAAACCTTTCTCAAACTAAAATTTTCTTAATTCAAAACATTTCTAAATTCAATACTTTCCCATTTCAAAACTTTCCTAATTTCGAAACTTTTCAAAAATGAAACTTTCCTAATTCGAAACTTTCCTAAATCGGACCTTTCCTACTTCAAACATCTCCTAAAATCCAATCTTTCCAAATCTTCCAAGCCAAGTCAAATCTTTCCTAGGTTTCTTCTCTTTCCTAAGTCTAGGTTTTCTTAAACCTTCCCATTTCCAAAACAAGTCCAAATCAATCTTTCCAAAGCAAGTCCAATCCTCTCAATTCCAATTTCCAATCTCCTCTTCTAATTTCAAATCCAATTCAATTTCCAATTCAATTTCCTTCTTCAATCCAACCTTCTATTTTCAATCGGACTCCGGTCCGAACTACGACTGACCTGATTCCTTCAAAGGGATACGTAGGCAACCTTCATAGGTGCGGTCACAATACTTTTCAAACTTTCAATTCCACCCTCATGGGTGCAGTTTCCAAAATCTTTTCAAATCTCAAATTCCAATCTATTTTCAAAATTCCAAAATTTCTATTTTCAAACTTCTACTTTCAATTTTTAAACTTTCCAATTTCAATTCTATTTCTTCAAATCTATTTTCAAATCAAATCAATCTCTTTCTAAATCTATTTTCTAATTCTCTTATTTTGCACTTGCATCTCATGCATCATATTTTTCAAACATTGTTTTTCTAAAGTGGATAGGATTGGATAATACTTAGTTAAAGACTCTCATAGGTGAATCTAGGGTAGATTGACATGTAGGTACCGAAAGGGCGGGGTAGGGTGATAGCTTAGTGCGTCTTCCCTACACGTAACCAACCTCCGAACCTAGAATCACTGTTTTCAAAGACCAAACAGAGTTATTTTTCAAAAAAGGGCTAAATGTTTTCCAAAGGTTGCCAAACAACCTGTTTTCTTAAAAACCCTCTCTTGAGGAGATATTTTCAAATCGTTTTCCAAAAACCCTAAGTGTAGTCTTCGGATTATGCTTAGTTTTTAGGTGACCTAACTCACCTTAATCAAGTTAGGTGGCGACTCCGAATCTTTTTCAAAAGCCCTTTATTCAAACCAATTTTTGAATTCAAACCTAGTCGCACTCATTCTTCTACGAGGGTGAGTTCTAACGAGAGAGTACATTATTTTTCCCGCTTGGGTGAGTATTCCTCGAGTGCGAAAAATCTGGGCACGACAACAAGTTCACAAGAGAATTTCCATCTCAAACTCTACCTCCAAAGTTTTCAAAACAAGACTTCAAAAACTTCCAAAACTCCCTTTAGTTGTTTCAAAAAAATTTCAAAACTCCCATGAGTTAATTTCAAAAAAGTTTAAAAACATCTTCAAATCCAATTTCAAAAACACTCCAAACATTTCACGTCCTATTTCAAAAGCATTTTCTAAACTCTCAAGTTCTCTTTTTTCAAAGGACCATAAAATGTCTTCAAACTTTTCCAATGAGTTTAAAGGGTCTTCAAACCATTTGAAAGCCCTCAAAGTGTCTTAAAAATTTTCAAAGACCCCAATGCACCTCTTTTCTATTGGGCCATTGCCCGAACTATGAATGACCTGATTCTCGTCAAATGAGATACGTAGGCAACCTAAAATGGTGCACTCATAACTTTTATTTCAACTTAAGTCCCCTTTTCAAAAGTTTCCATCAAGTCAAAATTTCCTTCACGAATCTCTTCAAAACTCTCCATTTTCAAACATCTTTTCAAAAACATACATCATGCATCGTTCATCCAAAAAGTAATGACTAATCCCATTTTCAAAACTCTAAAATGGATACAAGTGGACAATTAGTAACCAACGATTCAAGTGAGTGAACTAAGGGTCATTAGACATGTAGGTACCGAGAGAGCAGGGCAGGGTGATGATCTTTGGATATCTTCCCTACACGTAACCAACCCCCGAACCATAGATTTCTATTTCAAAGACCAAAATCGGAGTGACATTTTCAAAAAGGGCTTTCAAAAGGTTATTAAGACCTTTTTTCTAAGAACCTTTTTAAAAGGACATTTTCAAAACCTTTTTGAAAAACCTAAGTATAGTCTTCGGATTACACTTAGTTTTAGGTGACCTACCACATCTTTAGCTATGTTAGGTGGCGACTCCCAATTTTTTCGAAAAGCCCTTAAATCAAATCATCTTTTCAAGTTTAAACCGAGTCATACTTGTCATTCTAGGACAATGAGTTCTAACGAAAGAGCACCGTGCTTTTTCTTGAGCCAATAGGGTTTGGGGTCGAAAAACCGAGACGCGATAACTGGCGACTCCGCTAGGGTCATTTAGAGGGTTAAGCCATTATCATATCTCTTCACCCTTCACTTGCCCAAAATCTCCGGTTACTTTGTCCAATTTTATCCACTTTTCAAAAATTTTCTAAGTTCCAAAAAAAAAAACAAAAAAAGTTCTTCAAAATCATAAGTCTGTAAAGACAAACATTGCTTACCAAAATGATTTTCAAACAAGTGTCATCACTTGCATTCATTGCTTACATTCATACTCTTGTATCAACATCCATTTGTATGCTCTTACATTGCTTTCCATATTCATGTTCTTGCAATGACCATCCATTTTATCTTGCATTGAGTTTTTCGAAAAGTTACTAACTCCTTGCAATTTCTTTTTATAGGTGGACTATTGTTCACATTTTATTTTATGTCATATTAACTGCCATGTATGTGATGAATGAACAGGATGGGGTGTGATTATTGGGTTCTTTCCTCCAATTTTGAAAATCCCACACACACTTGGTGCGCTCACTTACAATTGCATCTATATATAATTATTTGGTTACTACTCTTCTAGATAGAACAGGGAACAATATATTAACTGTGGGTGGATGCTGTATTAGTTTCTCAACCTATGGTCTCCTGATAGTTCCCCCACTTGAACCACCAACCAAAGATGGAGTTCACCCTTTTGGAGTGGACGCTGGAGGTTTAAAGGTTCAGGAATCGAGCTTTTTAGGAAGCATTACTAAACATCCAACCTCATGCTCATGTACACTCCATGCATAGCCGAACCTCTGCTGAATTTAAGACACGCGCATCAATTTCAAAACCAAAGAGGAAAGGGTGACCGATTTACTTTCCCTTATATTCTGCTCAATTCATGCTGTTATACTACTTGATTCTTGTCATTATGTTATTTATTCATCTTTAGCATCATAACTGCTCATGCATCCGTATTCATTTCAAGACTAGAGTTCTCAAAGTAACTTAGGTCATTGTATTTTTATGCATCTGATTAACCCTCTAGGAATTGTCCAAAGACCTTCTCTCTCAAATCAAGCCAACCAAAACTCGTAAGGATACCAAGTGACCCTAAGGACTAATTGCATGCATCAAAGTCATCTCATAAAAAGGGGCCCTAATCCCTCTTTGCTCACGGAGATATGGCTACCAAGAAGACAAGGGGCAATCTAAAATCAAGGTCTCTCACCGACCTTCATCAAAGAAAGCGAATTATAAGACCCAAGAGTAGTTTAGGATTCCAAATGTAAAAATAGAATAGGTGAAAGTCCTATGGAAAATGTTCTCTTTCCCCATTTTAATGTACTTTTAAAAATTACATGTACAAGGGAAATTCATCTCAATAAAATAATTATCCCTTTTGAATGAATGAATGTACAAATGAATGCTTACAGACACAAGTATAGTATTACATAATAGGGGCAAGGCCCTATCTTCAAGACCAGAGCCAAAACATCATGATTAGTCCCCTTCGAAAGGGTAGGGGCATCCCTAAGTCGTGCATTGCATAAAACTTTCCTCAATCCAGGAACTAATATATGATCTTTTTCTTATTTTTCTTTATTTCCACCCCCCCCCCTCGGCGTCTCACCAAAGGTTAGAAATAGTTTTAGTGAGAGTTGCTTACATTTCAAGTTACCATTACTCATAAAAAGGGAAAGAGAGGAACATGAGTACATTCCGTACCCTGAACACCAATATTTACTCGACACTGAGCAGGAAAAATGATGAGGTAGGGTAATACTCTTGATCAACAGAATAGTTCGGTAACACGGGAAGAAGTGAATAAGATAAAGGCAAAAACAGACGAGATATTCAAACACGTACAAATGATGGCTTTCAAGAGACCCGCCATGGATCCTTCAACTTTAACATCTCTCCCCAAAGAAGCTGAGGTTATCTTGCAAAAGGTCACCCTGCATACTAATGATGCGGGTAAAAATAAAGGAGTCCCCAAGTGGTGTACATTGACGAATAGGAAGAAGATAACTCTAAGACCATCCTACTATCTGCTACGTTAGAAAAGGAAAGCCCAGATCCCCTTAATCTAAAGATACACGGTCTAGAGTAGTCCCTATGTAGCTTACAATGCCATGATACCTTCGGTGGGACATCTTATAACAAACTATGCTTCTTTCCCGATCATCTGAGGCTGCCCAAATTCAAGATACCTAATTTACAAAAGTATGATGAAAGTGGAGATCCCGTGGCTCATCTAAGATTGTATACATGTGCGTTAAGTGGTCATGGGAATGACCCCAAACTTCTGATGTAGCTATTTCAACATAGCCTGTCCAGGTCTGCCTTGTAATGGTTCACCCGCTTGGATTTGAGGAAAATAACAATTTGGAACGAGCTAGTCATGGCCTTCCAATCACAATACCAGCACAATAGTGACCTCACCTTAGATAGGTGTGCCCTGATGATGATGACCCGATGGAAAAAGGAAAGTTTCAAAACCTATGGTAGAAGATAGAGAGAGGTAGCCGCTCAAGTCAACCCCTCGCTAGTGGAGAAAGAATATGTGTAGCTATTTGGGAACAACTTCCAAGGCCTGTATTATGAATGCTTATGCCCAAGTATTGGGAAAAGTTTCTCTGAGTTAATAATCCAAGGTAAAATGATCGAGAATGGGCTGAAAACTGGTAGAATCATATACCCTTACTCTAAAATGGGTGAAGGCTTCTCAAATGTGGCAAAGAAGGTAGCAACCACTCGAAGTACCAGTAGGAAGGAAGGAGAAGTATCTACTATCTTTCCAACTCAGCAGCAGCCATACTACCCCCAATATTAAGCTCGACCACAACCACTTGCTCCCATTGTCAACATCCCTGTCACTAATATCCAAACACCTGCTCCCGGACCCGTTGTAACCCAACCATATTTCAACCCCAACAAAAATAACCAGCATAATCAAAAATTCACTCGCTAGCATGCACTCAAACAAAGGCCTACCATGAGCTACTCAAAGCCAAGCACCTAGACCCTATAACCCCATGTCCTCTGCCAAGTGCACTGCCTCCGACTTTCAATCCGGCCCTTACTTGCGAGTATCACTCCGGAAGACAGGGGCATGACACAGAGTCCTATTTCTCTCTTAAGCAGAAGATCCAAGACCTCATCGACAACAAAGTCATCAATACTTAGGAAGCAAAGCCAGCTTTTGTACCCAATGTTACAGCCAATCCCCTATTGGACCACGCTGTCAACATAGTTACGAAAGGGGAAGAAGATTCAGATGGGATCATAGCTGCAGAATATTTTGAAGGAAAGTCAATGATTGAGGAGGAAAGTGACTAGGAAGAAGAGTTACCACCATGCCCTATCTATCTTTACAACTCAAATGGAGAGCAAGATCCCCTTGACTAGCCCATGGACGAACCCATGGAGGACATTCCTACTGATACTTTATTTGCTGATGGTTGGGGAGATGAATTCCTACACCCCAAATATGCTGTGGCTCAGCATTACTTAATAAAGGACCTCTTTAATTATGAGGATATGGGTTATGGCATTAATATACCAAGAGTACCTATGGCACCATTTGAATTCAATGAGGTTGATCTGGATAGCCTATTCTCTAAAATCAATCAAGAGGAAGCTGAAAAGTAGAAAGTTAAAGAAAAGCAACTATAAGTCCTGGGAGGAAGCGTGGGCACAAAACTCAAGGAAGTCATAGAAGTTAAGCAAGAGAAAACCAACCAACCAAAGGAGAACTGTCAGGGTTCTCAAAACTTGATCTGTAACTCTAATGGCCAAGTTGGAGGAGGGGAAGGAAAAGGAGACATCCCTAATTATACTATGACTACCCACCTCTACCATTCTACAGTCAATGCATCAATCTGTCCAGCGCAGCCTAGCTAAGAAGTTGGAGAGTGGAGCATGGAAGAGGTGGGTGCGGTCCTAAAACCCGTCTGAAGAGATAGCCACCAAAGGGATGTTCTTCTATTTTCAAACTTCGCCTTTACTTTTTGTTAATTCTGCTATTAAGAGCCTAGCATATACACGAAATCATTGAAATGAAAAAGAGTTTGAAGTTTTTGATTATCATTTCTAGGAATGCCATTTTCTTTAGAAGTTTCCCTTTCATTGTTATGTCTTGACTTGAAGAGGGGAGATAGTACACGCATCCTTACCAGTGGGGACCATTTTCAATCCAAAGAGAGAAAACACTGAAGAAACAAAAGAGAGAGAGTGGATCATAGACAAAGGGCAGTACCTGAAGGATGCCATGACAAAGCAGTCGGTATTTAGACCCTCAAAAGGAAGAGAAGTCGTCATTTCAAATTCCCTTAAACAGTAAAGTAGTTCCTTTGATCAGCCCACTCGAGCCGCAAGTGGTTTTCGTTCAAACACCCTTACCATGAACCAGCCCCACACTCGGGCAAGCACGGGTAACAGAACATTTAAACAAGGATTCGCTTGTCTTAAAGGATGTTGCTAAAATTTTATGACTGAACTTCATAGACTAAGCAATCTTGTCTAAAAAGAAGAGAGGTCATCTATTCTTCTACCATACAGTTAAAGCTAACCCCTTTGAAAAATCCAATTTAAGCCAAATTACATTCTTTTAACAAACCCGACCTCGTGATCACCTCGTGATCACCGCCCACAAAGGGTGAAAGAAAAATTGGAAAGAAAAAGAGAAAAAAAGGAAACTTGAAAGCCTCCTCACACATTCAAAGAAGGGGAAAATAATGTGGTAGTTGAAAAAAAAAATCATAAGGCACCATGAGAAAGCAATAAAGACTGTGCAAATAGCAATGCTGGGACAAAGTAAAGAGAAATGATAAACCCCAAGGCGGGCAAAAGTCTATACAGAGGTATAACAAATACCCAAAAGAAAAACTGACAAGGCAAAGAAGAAGCCTAAAGGAGGGAAGAGTTGACAGGAGTAATCACCAGTCAATGACTAACCCGAGAAAAGTGAAACATCTTGGGCCTGTAACACCCTCCCTTTCAAAAAAAAATCCTATAACCTAGCCACATTACAATCCAAAACAAAGCCCCCTCAGTTCAGGGAAGATTGCTTAGTCTAAACAAGTTTGAAAGAAAATAGTGACATTTGAAAAGAAGGATGAATAAAATAGCAGAAACTTGCTCAAGGTGGTTCTGGTTCATATGACCCCTGCTGGAAATAGAAAAATTATTTGGGCCTATATGCCCTTCATTTCTTACCCTTAGCCTAGCCTACAATACCGTCCAAAGTAAATCCTTCTCAAATTGAGGATAGAAACTGCCCACTCCTTTTCTAAAGGCTAGTTCAATTGTCACCTAGAGAGTTTACTAGTTCAAATATAAGATCCCTGAGAGGAAGTCGAGTGAGCTACGGGCAAGATTTTTCTTTTCAGATAAGGACGAAGAGAGATTAGGTTTCAAAATTGAAATCTTGAGAATGATGCAACTATGATCCCGTCACAGCAGGAAAATGGCAAGACCAAGAAGGAAAACCTCGAGAAAAGAGCAAGCTCATGGTTGACATGTGATTAAACCAAAGGCTTGGAGCCTAACTCTGGGCCAATTTTCGTAAAACTTGTGCATTTGTGTGTTTTACCACTTCTAAAACTTTGCTTGAACCCATACAGGCGGCAATACACAAATAGTTTTCATATCTGCCTAAAGCATGTACATATCCATCAGTTTTTGAATATGTCATGATTCATGCATTCCTATGTTTATACATTCATGCTTTCTATTCTTCATGTGCATACATTCAAGATAGGATTAAAAGGAAAACCAATCATTATCCCATACAAAAAAATATAAAATCATCATACAATCATGATCCATAAAGGCCAACACACGGCCTTAGAACATAAATAAAACTGTAAGTCTAACAAAGCTAAAACTATGTCAATAGAAGGAAAGAGGAGCCTTAAGAAGCGGAATCCCGTGGATAATGATGGGGTTGAAGTAGCATCTTTTATTACCATGGCTTGGATGAGCTTGAACATTTCATCGATCTTAGTTTTCATCTCGTTGACTTCTTCTTGTGAGACTGAGGAGGTCTCATCAAAGTTGGCAGCCATTAGTAAAGCTCTTTGTCGGATAATGATTGGTCTCTAGGTGGATGCTGATATTTTTTAGGAGCAATGATGACTTTTTATGGTGTAGTCTTTGTGAAGAATAAAGAAAGAAAAGAAAAACAAGGACACAATGCACAAGTTAGTGTTTAATATTTGGAAAGCTTTATGCCAAGTATGTTATAAGAGGATGTCTCTACTTTGAGAAGGAATCTAATCATAATGCAATCGGCTCACTTCTTAGAGATAGGGTTTGCTGTTGTATGTAAATACTTTATTGTCGATTGGGAACATACATCCATTCATACATTTATTTACAAAAAATAGAAAGGTGCATTGAGCTTTGCGTTTAAATACAAGAGAATCAAAGTACATTTTAGATAGGGGAAAGGGAAGCATTTTCCTTGGGACTTCGTCCTATCTACTTTTATATTTCAAATTTTAGATTACTCTTGAGTTTGCGAATTCACCTCCTTTGAGTTTGATGTTGAGAAGGTCACTGAGAGACCTTGCTTCTTGGTTGCCCCTTGTCAACCTTATCTCCGTGGACATAAAGGGATTGGGGCCCCTCTTTGCGGAATGACTTGAAATGTATGCCATGAGTCCTTATGTTGTATGGAAACCCTTAGGATTTTGGTAGGTTTTATGTAAGGGAGAGTGAGCTTGGTGCCACTTTTTATGGGTTGATCATATACATGAAGATACAATGACTTGAGTTACTTTGAAACTCTCATCTTGAAACAAGGCATTAAATGCAAGTATGCGTATGCCAAGAGTAGAGAGAGAGAGAGAGAGAGAGAGAGAGCAATAATAAAGTAAATATGCATGTATGAGCATTACATGAGCATTATAACAGCAGTAATGGACAAGAATAAAGTAAAGTAAAGTAGTCGCCCTTTCTTTCACGGTTTTGAAATTGACATAAGTGTCTTAAATCCTATAAAGGTTAGACTCTGTTGGGTTTCTACATGAGCATGAGGTTGAGGGTTTACTAATGTTTCCTAAGAAGGCTCGGTTCCTAGATCTTTAAACTTAGGCCCACTCCCTGAGGTGGTATCATTATTGGTTGGTGATTTGAGCCAGGGAACTATCAAGAGGCTGTAAGCTAAGAAACTGACACAGTATCCGTTTACAACCAATATACTGTTCCTCCTTCTCACTAGAAGGTAGTAACAAGGTAATAATGCAAATATGCAAATGCAAGTGTGTGTGTGGTGTGTGTGTGTGAAATTTTTAAAAAGCGGAGGAAAGGGCTCAACAACTCCCATCCATCTTGTCCATCCCATCTTGCGCATTCATGGCATACATGGCAGTTAATATGATATAAAATAAAATGTGAACAAGGGGTCCACCTACAAAAGAAATTGCACAAAATTAGTACCTTAATGATAAACTGAATGCAATATTGAATGATCGAATATGAATTGAATGCAAGTGATGGCGCATTTTTTAAATTAACTTTGAAAAGGTTAATTTTTGAAAATTTTAAAATGGATAGAATTGGACAAATTAATGGACGATTCTAGATGAATGAAGGGTGAAGAGACATGATAATGGTCTAACCTTCTAAGTATCCCCATGAAGTCGCCAACTGTCATGCCCTGATTTTTCACAATTGAGAAGTTAGTGAGAAAATGCATGGTACTCTCTCGTTAGAAATCATCCTCCTTGAAAGACAAGTGTAACTAGGTTTGAATTGGAAATTTGAATAAGGGTTTTTAGAAAAGGTTTGGAGTCACTACCTAACTTTGTTAAGGTGAGTTAGGTTACCTAAAACAAAGTGCAATCCAAAGATTAAACTCAAAGCTTTTGAAAAGGTTTTGAAAAGCTTCCTCAAGAGAGGGTTTTGTGAAAAAAAAAAAAACAGGTTGTTTGGCAACCTTTGGAAAGATTTGAGCTATTTTTTTTTTAAAATAACTCAATTTTTGGTCTTTAAAAACAGTGATTCTAAGTTTGGAAGTTGGTTATGTATAGGAAAGATGCACTAGGATATCACTCCATCCTGCCCTTTTGGTACCTACATGTCTTTTCACCCGAGGTTCACTCGTTTAAAATATTCGATTATCTAAAATCTAATTATATCCGCTTTGAAACAAATTTTAGAAGGAGATTTGAGTCATTACTTTAAGGATGATATGATACATGATATGCAAGTACATGAAAATAACTTGAATAGAGATTGATTTTGAAATAGAGAATTAGAATTTTGAAAAAGGTTATGACCACACCCATGAGGGTTGCCTACGTCTTCTTTTGTTGGGAATCAAGTCAGTCGTAGTTCGGACTCGGGGTTCGATTAAAAATAGACACTTTAAGGCCTTAAGTTTGACTTGAAAATGTTTTTGATTTGAACTTTGATTGAAAGATTTAAAATTGAACTTTGATTTAAAATTGACTTTGATTTGAAATTGAACTTTGAAGTAGAACTTGGACTTATTTTTGGAAAGATTGAATTGAGTTTTGAAATCACCTTGACTTGAATTGGAGTTTGAAAACCATCTTGGTTTAAAAAAGAGTAGAAGTTTCCTAACTTAAGGTTAGGGTTAAACTTGGGTTTGGCCTTCTAGGTTTTATGCAACCTAATGTTGAAACATACACTTGAAATAGAAAAGTTTGATTTCAGAAAGTTTTAAATTACGAAAGTTCCATTTTAAGAAAGTTTCATTTTAGGAAAGACTTGATTTTGGAAAGTTTCATTTTAGGAAAGTTATGAATTTGGAAAGATTTGAGTTTGAGATTTGAAGGGGTTTGAATTAAGAAAGAGTTTAAATTAAGAAACACTGAATTTGTGAAGTTGAGTTTGAAAAAGGTATGTTTTGAAATTGAAAAAAATTGGAATTAGGGAAGATTGGAAAGTTTGAAATCAGGAAGATTTTATCTCTATTTCCTAAAGTTAAAGATTGAATTTTATTTTCAAAAATAGATGATTCGATTTGGTTTCCAATTTTGAAAAGATTTGATTTGAATTGAAATTGAAAAGCTTGAGTTTCAGAAATCCATCATTTTATGTGACTCTTGAATTAGGAAATCTGTAATTTCATGTAGATAGTGGTTTTGAAAATCTATGAATTGATATAGGAAATAGTTTTGCAAACCTATGATTTTATGTGAGAAAGCTAGGATTTTCTAAATATGGACTCTAGGGTTTTGACTTGAACTCCAAGACAAAGAATTTTTGGAAACTAAATATTTGAGAAGAGTTTTTAGGAAGTAGATTTGGAAAACTATTTTAGAAAGATTTGAATGTAGAATTTGGGAAGCCTCTTGAATATCTCAGTTTCCTAAAACGATTCTAACCATGAGAAGATTAGAACCATTCTAGGATTATGATTTTGATAACAATTAGGGTTTGAAATATGGACCATAACGATCACATTGAATGTGACATTTTTCTATGACAACTCTAACTATGGAGTAGTTAGAATCATGTTAGGAGTTGTGATTTATTAAAAAATAATTTAGGTTTTATCCCAAAATTTGAACCTTGACTGTCACATTGAATATAACACTTTCCTAAAACAACCCTAACCATGGAATGACTAGAATCATCTTAGGATTGTGATTTTGAAAACAAATTTCAAAGAAGTGTTGTTTTCAATGCAAGAGAACTTTGATGCAAGTTTGAAAGCAAATTTGGATGCACTTTTGAATGCAATGCTTGAACATGATGACCATAATGGAATAGAGATATGAACATACAAGGTTAGGCTTTACCACATAATCAAGGGGGCTGAACCCACACCTTCTTAGGTTAAACTTGAAGAAAGCCCTTAACACGGTGACCTTCAACAATTCTTCCTAAACATGAATTGGGAACTCCCTTGTTTCATGCATGCAAGAAGAGGAGGTAGAAGATGAGGATTAAAATAAAAGAGAACCTAAGTGGGTTGGGGAGAGAAGAGAGAAAGGGGATTGCATAAACTAAATCGAAAACCTAACTTGTCTCCTTTTCTTGCTTTGATTACTTTGTTTGCTTTACCATGAAAGCTTTGAATACACAACACTTGATCTTCAATGGATGTTTGGAGGCTTGTGTTTGAGTATATAGAAGCTAATTGTATTTGAGTGTATAGAGGCTGAGGTCTGAATGTACTAATTAAAGGGAGGCTAGGGCTTGAAGGAGACTTGAGAAAACTAGGGTTTCCATGCTTGTTTTTAGTGAGGCAGCATTTCTAGATCAAGTTTGCAGATCATTTTTATGCAGGGGTAGTCTATATTTATAGGCCATTGGAATAGTGCTTGGCGCCTGTAGCAGCTTTTGGCTTGGCGTGACTCCGCCAGGCCGACTTTTGGCTTGACACTAGGCCAGTTTTTGGCTTGACACCACTACTAGTGGCACCAACCACTTAAAAAAGTTTTAAGGCTGTAAGAAACAAATCTTTTGGCTGCTAAAACGCAAGGCAGAAGATTTGGGCGCTTGTTCTAGGGACTACCATGCAATTTTTAGCTTGACTGCACTATGAGTGGCTTTAGAAAGTCAGGGAATGGGTCGGAAGGCTGGGGATGGATATGAGCCCTTGAAAGAGTGTCCCAGAAGTATCTAGCTTGAGAACTAGTGCCGGAATAGTTGAAAAGGGTGACTAGCCCACTAGGGACAAAACTATCATTTAAACTGGGAAAATACCAAAATCGACCTGGAGTGACCCGTGAGAAAGTTTGAAGGTTGGTAACACTGTTGAGAGTGTTCCAAGGGATCTTAGGATTGATACCCATAGCCGGTGTGGTTGGAAAAGGTGATCGGCTCACCAGGGGCAAAATAGTCATTTTACACCAGGTTTACCGGAATAGACATAGAATGGTCCAGAAAGGTTCTAGAAGGTTGGGAATACTATTAGAAGCATCCTTAGAAGGTAACCGGTTTGATACCCAGAGCCGGTGTGCTTCCTGGAGGCGATTTGATGCCTACGGGCAAAATGATCAATTTGACGGGATGCTCTCAGAATAAATCCAGAAGCGACTGGAAGGCACCAGGCACCAATACATGCTAGATTATCTTTAGAAAAATCTTGGGAGGGTGGACTTGTCACTTGAAGACTAAGGTACTTTTTTGAGAAGTGTGTCGATTGGGCCCAATAGGTAGTTTGGTTATATTTCACCGGAGTGGGCTTGCAGGTACTAGTGGACCCGGGTTTTGAGTATGTCTGCCACTCTGACGGTGTGTGATGAGTTTGTTTCCAAGGGTATCCCATTCTTCAATAAACATGTCATGGCCAAGAGACATGTTCGGTCCCGTGACATAGGGGGTTTGTTGGCAATTCCCAATGTCGATCTGTTTACGAGTGTTTCTGTCACTCTAATGGTTACGATATTTATGAGTGTTTCCATCACCCTGATGAAATGCATTTCGGAGACTGCCTGATCTTGGAAAGCTGCTGGATGGTTTTATCATCTTGAGACTATAGGTATTTTATCCATCGACGTGCCGGATAGCAGATAGTCTATATTGGTGGGCTAGCTGGCACCAAAAGTGAACCGCTCTACCATCTCGAGGACTTCGGTTCTGTCTCGGTCGACAGGTTTGAAGGGACTTACTGTTTGGAGGAGTTTTCTCAGTAAATGAGCCGAATTGAATTTGATTGGTCTAAATTGAAATTGGAACTACAATTAAGGTTGAAATATAGACTTACCGTCTTGAAGAAGACGTGCCGACTGGAATTGGACCGAGCCATGCCTTAATCGCAATTTGATAATTTTGCCTCTATTGGACCTGGTAGGCTCGCGAAGTAGTTGATTGACCAAATTGAGTTTGGAAAGCCGGTTTGGACTATAATATCTCTGTGTTGGTTTGAATGTGAGTCTGGTTGGGCTAGAGATTATTGAGCTGGCAAAAATGGGGTGCTTACATCAAGGTGACGAAAACACTTACAAATATCGCAACTGTCATAGTGACTGAAACACTCGCAAATAGGTCAACCTCAGGAATGCCAACAAACCACTGTGTCACGGGACCGAACTCGCCTCTTGGCCGTGACACGTTTATTGAAGGATGGGATACCTTCAAAAATCAACTCGTTATACACCGTTAGCGTGATAGAAACACTTAAAATCCATCTCAACACAAGTGCTTGCTAGCCCATTCTTGTGAAAAATGACCAAATTGCCCCTTGAGCCCTATTGACACGCTTCTCAAGAAAGTATCTAAGACCTCAGAGCGGTAAGTCCATCCTACTAGGATTGTTCCAAAGATAATCTAGCACGCTCTAGTTCTTTTTCGTCGCTTCTCGATTGATTCCGAGCGCTTCCAGTTAAAATGACCATTTGCCCTTAAGCATCCAATTGCCTCCTAGAACCACACTAGCTCTGGATATCAAACCGGTTACCTTCTAATGATGCTTCTAATAGTATTCCCAACCTTCCATTACCTTACCAGATCATTCGAAGTCCATTCTGGTAAACCTAGTGCAAAATGACCGTTTTGTCCCTGGTGGGCCAGTTGCCTTTTACAACTACACTGGCTCTGGGTATCGAATCAGAAATCCCCTAGAATACTCTCAATAGCAATTTCAACCTTCAAGCCTCATCATGTACTACTCTAGGTCGATCCTGGTGTTTTTTCAGTTCAAATGACTGTTTTGCTCCTGGTGGGCCGGTCACCCTTTTCAGCTACTCTAGCTCTAGTCATCAAGCCATTTACTTCAGAGACACTCTTTTAGAGGTTCTTGTCCATCCTCATCCTTCTAGATCATTTTCAGACTTTTCGGAGTCACTCCTAGTGAAGCCAAGCCAA